>JBBPJT010000275.1:0-33559 GCA_038088895.1 Xerocomus potaroensis | reverse complement strand
TGCTAAATAACTGGGTATTCGAGTACCCGGAATCGCACTGGTATACGATGGAATGCACATACGCGAGAATGCTACGAACGTAGCCCATACGATATGACGTCGATGCGCTGCGGTGGCGCTCTCGTCCATGCGCTCTCCGGTAATCGCTCCGTTCCGGTGCCGGTCGTGACTGCGCGCGCGCTTGGATTTCCAACAGTTCAGACAGTTAGAACGTTGGTGTGTTGCAGATGCAAATAGTCTCTCATTTCACTCCTGCGTGCAAAGCAACATTCGCCGTTGCGAGCTTAAAGCATGAGCAAGGAATGATAAGGTGCGAGATCCTAAACTATCTGTCCACCCACGTGATGGGAAAAACGCACGTGATGGTACTGTTCCTATAGACATTGCGTTCGCTGAAGTGCAACATTCGAATCGCAACGGAGCGCATCTCATGCAAATAACATTGTATTTTGTTTCTGAGCGACGAGCAACTTCACAGCTTGCATGTTTCTTTTGCGAGCGCGTCTCTTCCGACACATCACGTGAAACGACTCTGCTCGTGCTCTCGGACATAGGATAGTTCCGAAAGCGATTCTTGCCCTATTGTGTCAATGTTCATTGGCGAGAAAGCGTGATTATACACGATCTCTTCTTTCTTTGCGCATTGATGCAAAGCATGTCGCTCTCTGACGTCGCCTTTCCCTCTGACGGAAAACACATCGTGAGCGGTGGAGCCTTGGACAGCGAGATTCGATACTGGCGTTTGGAAGATGGCCGAGTGGTCATGTGGGATGAAAGAGTCGCGAAAAAATGACCCAGTTCAGGGCACACATCGAGAGATCGGTGTACAGGTTGGAATTTTCACCAGGTTCGATGTCAATCGTGACTGGAGAGGATTCTCGTGCCTGACTGGTCGCCGACTGGCAAAAATCTACTCAAACTTGAATGCAATCCCAGATGGTTTATTATGCCAAGTTTTCACCCGACGGTTCTCTTTTGGCCACTGGCTCGGAGTATTTCGGCCCAGACGAGGTGAAAGCCTGCCGTGGCTAATGGCGGGAACACTGAGGGATCGGGCGAGACAGAACTTGACCACGATCTATTCGATGACTACGAAGGGCGAAGACAAGGAGCGGCTATTCTACATCTACGTGGTGCGGCGAGATATATACTAGAGGGCAAGTGATTTGTATGCCAATGGGCTTACACGAGGACACTCTTCGCGTCGACGACGGTCGGGATGGTCATGTCCTTCTCAAAAGCACGGCTTTAATCGATTGTAACTCGATTGCTTGGGCCAGCGACAGTAAATCACTCTTAGCCATCTCCGGGGAAGGCAATATCCTTCGTCTTGATGTCACCTCTGGGGCGATTCTCTCCAAATGGCATATTCACTGTGGTTGTCTTACTACAGTATGCATCATTGCAAACAACGGTACATTCATCGCTACTAGCACTAATGTATTCGTGTCTTTCTGGGACTTCTACATACCAACAAATCGATCCTCTCATTCCCCATTCTGACATGGTTCGTTCCTTCGCAATCTCAAAAGACTACAAGCTCGTTATCGCTGGAGGCAATAAATTGAGCATCTGGGATCTGCATGATATAATTCCCGCTCGCTACCTTGTAAGTGAACTTCCTTCGAAACTCGGACACATTAGATGATATCCCTGAGCAGGAGACACTCGAATGTCAATATGCAAAAGGGGAAGATTATCCTGAGGAAACCGACCGACCGCTTCGTGCAGAACTTGACAACCTCCAACACTAATGTGAAACACTGTGCAGATGGGCACATCATCTAAGCTGCCAAGTTGCTTTTCGACTATACCAGCCTGACGAGGCAAAAGCCGACAAGATCATCTTAGACTGGCTCCCTGGTGCGTTTTGTCGTCTCGTTGCGGTAGAGGGCCATCAATTACTATTCTCAGGATTTACGAACATGTGCGTTGTTGCGCTCGAAACAATGGGAGATGAGGCGTTTGCGATTGGGAAAATACGGTGAGGCACTTGATGCCTACACTGTTGCACTTTCCCTGCGGCGGTCGACTCCGGACGGTTTACTAACCAAGTAGGTGAGCGCACGACTATGCGGGCCAATCAACGAGGTATTGCTGTACACGACCTCATCTCTGTCATGCTGATGTGTCTTCTGTCGCTCAGTTCAACCTCCAGAAATCTGTCATCCACCGCGCGATACGTGAAGCCCTCCATGGTGCTTGTTATGAGGACACTCATTGGGGATGTCGAGAGAGTAGGTCAGTGGTTTCATTTAGAATTTTCAAGAAAAGCACCGGTATATAGCACCGGACAATGAAACGTAATAGCACTCGTCCCTAAATTTCAGAGTGATTTTGTGAACGGGTAGATGTGTTGGGAAGATTGGCGAAGGTCTGAACTTTGAACACCACAGCTATAGGGTTATCATGGTGATGAGCTGTAGCCGTATGGCACAAGACAAAAATGATGCATATTTCGTATGGAAAGTGTGAATGTCGGCACCGACAAAGACTGTTCGAATGTTGGGCAATGCAACCAGCGCGTCACGATTCGTGTCTGCCAGAGGGCACCGGCACTAAAAGCAAATAGCCTGTCCCGCCTCCATACAGGCAGTTCCATGGACGATCATCCAACACAGGTTTGAACGAGTTGTCGATCTTGGTTGTGGCTCTATAAGGATAATCACCAAATGGCGGAGAGACACTGAACAATCAACACATGTGGGTATGCCGGACTACCATCGAACAGGAACCGTTCAAGTGAATACGTCAAGTGGTTTCGACCCTAATAGGAACACGATCATCGACATCGTTTAAAAGCTAACGAGCCAGAATCAATCGTTGAAACTGTACAGAGCTTCGCCGAAATCATCATCGCGTTAAGCTTTTGGTTTCTTGTCTGTCAGACCGATCCCGGCATCAAATGCGATCGTGGCCTTGCACACGAGGCGCGCAAGGTGTGGTGATTGTGTTCTGGGTTCGCTAATCATGAATGCCCTATTTCCCGCACATCTACTCACCTTAGTGTCAGTCATTATGGACCCTATTCTGAGTTCTGCTTATCCAGGTACCCAGCACCAACGCTGTCCAGCGTCGAGTAGGGAGAGGGAAGAGACCCGATTGACTCTCCTGATCCATAACCCAGAAGATGATCGTTGTGACATCGGTACCCTGTGCACAATGATCGAGGAACACCGCCCAATGGATAGGGTGCACCTGGAATGTCTGCTCAAAGCACAGTTTGAACACGTTGTGAGAAAGGGTCGTTCGTGCGGTGGGGCGAGCCCGCACCGGGCGAAGTATAGTTGTATGAATGGCCGGTGGAGATGGTCGTAGCGTATAAGGCAGGTTGAGGGCGGGGTGACAGACATGCCAACATGCGATATGACGGTTCTACGAGTAATAATAATGATTACCACCAGCGATGTAGCACACGAGGAGATAGATGGGAAATTTGATACACAGGCGAATTCAATTGACCGTTTTAGTATTCAATGCATAATCTGGCTTCATGTTGGCCATGCGGGTAAAATGGATACGCAGACAAGCGGCCCGAGGGTTCGCAATGTATCGGCGTGAGTAACCAAAGGAGAATCGACAAGACTTGCCACCCAGGGTGAAGCGGCATTGAAAGTGACGGTGCCTTCTGCCCAATGAGATGATGCCTCAAGAACGAGGATTTCGAGCAAATTATAGAGCATGTGACATGTGAGGTGACATGTAGGAGGGAAATATGTGGTGGAGGCACCTTATCTAGGGGAGTCTATGTGTTTTATATACATGATTCAATTCGCCCGTGTGAGGATCCATGTATTCAAGCTTGACGATCAAGGTCCAGGAGGAGATAACAGGTTAGTAGGTGGAAAATTCATGTTCCATCCACTACGCACTGGACAAGCCTCCAAACCGACCAATATTTTGTTGATGATTTGGTCAACGTTTCAATGTTCCAACTATCGAATGGTTCGCTGGGAGATTAGATATACTCCCAGAGACCAGGGACCACCACTGCAATCTCACCGCAGAAGTGTCGAGGGTACCTCATCATGCACGCACATAGCTTCCACAGACGACGAGGAAGGCGGGTGTACGGACTAGCTCATGGCTGGAGCCATACAGGACCCATGGTAGATACTTGAGTACTCGAGGCACTATCGGCCTCATCTAGTAAACCATTTTAATCGGTCAAGGTGAAGTGCCCCACGATGCCAGGGTGCACAGCCGGAACACGGCAGGGCGATTGTGCGGAATAAGAAACGTGCATCCAAGGTGCAAGGGTTCGCGACTTCCTTCTTTGCACCACCCCAGTAGCCAGGTGAGTATGTTCCCGTGGGCATGGAACAGTGAGTATGCAAAACGATAGTATGGGAATGCTGATTGGTAGAGGATAATCAGGACCTTCTTCAGGGAACAGCTTTCAGCAAAGGGACACAGTGATAATGAGAGATGAAGCAATGGTGAGTAAGACTGAGAGAGCTCGACGAAAAACAAACCCCAGAGCGTCGTACAACAGAAATTCACCAGGATCAATTGTCAAGGTGACATGTACGCAGTCGCATTCCTCGCTGATGGCGAGCACATCGTGGGCGGTGGCTACGACAACAAGATTCGATCTTGGCGCGTGAAAGATGGCAATGAGGTGGGCACTTCAATGGACGCAGGGGATGGGGTTTGGAGCGTCGCGGTCTCGCAAGATGGCAAGTGGATCATCGCTGGGACACACAGCGGCCAAGTGATCATGTTGGATGCAAAGAGTCGCCAAAGAGTATCCGCGGTCAAAGCACGGAATTCGGTGTACGTGTTGGACTTTTCGCCAGATGCGACGACATTCGCGGCTGGAGCAGGTGATAGTGTCCGTGTCTGGTTGCGGACTGGCGGACAGCTGCTCGAAACCAAGCACAGAGGCATTGTTCATGCGGTAAAGTTTTCACCCGACGGGTCTCGTTTAGCTGCCAGGTCAGCATTTGTCGACAAGAACTCTCTTCACATCTACGACAGTCGAGATGGCCGCCTCCTCACCAATACTTCAATTGCTTGTCTGTCCGTTGCCTGGACTGGCGATAGCAAATCACTCTTTTCGCTCTCTGGGGATGGCAACATTCACCATCTTGATGTCTCTGGGACGATCCTCTCCAGGTGGCACATTCACGGTGAAAAAGCATGGTGCATCTCCCTGGCAAATGATGGCACGTTTGTCGCTGCTAGCGCGGGTTCATCTATCTCGTTATGGGATACTTCTACACACCGACAAATCGGTTCACTTATTCATCACCCACATCCTGTTTGGTCTATCGCGATCTCAAAAGACTATGACCTTGTTATTGCTGGGGGCAGGAAAATCACATTGAAGAATCTACGCGATGCACTTTCCGCTTCTTGCATTGTAAGTGGATGTACTTCGAAATTTGGAGGTACTTCCCCATCAACCCTGAGCAGGAACAACTCGAAGTTCGTGGAGACCATCTCGGACGGTCAGATAGTACAATGGATGGTATGTACGTTGCCACCCTCGCCCTACTTCTCTAATATCCATGATTTAGGAGCCAGGGTGACGGACGACACTCTTCACTCGTTACGCGAAAGTCTTCGTATTCAGGAAAGCACTTCTGGTGCGCTCGTTCCCACCTCTGATACGATTTCCTTGGCATATCTTCTGATGCGGTCCCTATTCGCTCACATTCGTTAGCAGATCTCGGGAATGCAAACCAACAACTCCGTGCTCAGCTCACCGACTCTCGTCGCACGGCTCAACAGAACAAAGGTCGCCTAGACAAGACTATCCGATCCCTACGGGCGGATATGGGTGCGTATTTTGGCTTATCGGCTCACGTTCACTCACATTCATCAGCGAATCTCGAGAAAACCATCCAACAACTCCGCGCAGAACTTGCCAAGTCCCAACAGGTTGTTCGCGCGCACCAGTGGAAGCATCGGTGTGAAACACTGTTCGCGGATGGCCACGTCATCGACGCCGCGAAGCTTTTTCTCGAGCGCGCCAGCTCCATATCTGATGAGGTGAAAGCTGACACGATCGTCACGGACTGGCTGTCCGGTGGGCTCCATCATCTCAATGTGATAAAGACTCCTTAATAGCTACTCCCAGGGTTTACAAACAAATGTGTTGTTGCGCTCGAAACAATTGGAGACGAGGCATCAACGGTCAATAAATATGGAGAAGTGCTCGACGCCTACAGCATTGCACTCTCCCTCCACCCGTCAACTCCAGAACGTCTGTTGACCGAGTGGGCAAGCGCAGTGCTGCCCCACGGATTAACAAACGAGGTATTGGAACGTTCTAACAAGGTATGCTGTATTGACATTGAATTCATTACGCCGCTATTTTTTTGGTTTAGTTTAACCTCCCGAAATCTGACATTTACCGCGCATTACACGACGCCGTCGAGAATGCCAGTCTCGCACACGACCGTCGCAGTTAGGCCGTCCTCCCGTTCCTTCATTTCCGACGGTGTACCTCACCCCTTTGAACGATGCATAGTCAGTGCGAAGGTTGTAAAACAAAGCATACATACCAGATTAGGGTTTGACGATGATGTGAGAATGCTGATCGGGGGCATCTGGGAAGTAGGTTGGCAGTTTGTGGACGAGCACGAGCGCGATTGGGCGTATCAACGCACGAGGCAGAAAAAGGTGATGTCAAGCAATAGCTGCCTCAGGTGCGCGTACTTTGCTCGGTTTCTTTTATACGCATGTGTACTGTTGCTTTACTGTAGTATTTGTGATGAATGTGGAACTTGTATCAACACCTCGTTTATCCAAGCGTGCATCTGAGATATAGCTTGACCATGCCCCGCAGCTGGTCGCACCCGCCACTGTCCCAACCCACCATCATACGCAAGTGTTTTCCCTGGCGCCACCACCACGATCCCATCACGACAGTATCGGGAGTATGTCGCCACGCACGCACGCAACTTCCAGAAGGGTCTAGCACTGTGGCGAAAATTTTGCTCAAGGTTTGGATCTCGCTTAGCGAACCGTTTCTGGCAACGATAAGGGCGCACAGCCAGAACAGGAGGCGGTTGCGTGGGATAAGACACACCAGGCGGCGGAGTTCGTGGGGAAGTTCTTCCTTTCCCCGCTCCAGGTACCCAGGTAAGCATATTCCCTGGACATTGAACAGTGAGCATGCAAAACAATGATACGAAAGTACTAACGAGGAGAGGGGAATCAAGAGGACCATCTTCGGGGGACAATCAGCAAATGGACGCGATTCGAGTGAGAGACGAAGCCATGGTGAGTGAGAGAGAGGGACTCAATGAAAGCAAACTTCAGACCGCCACCGAACAGAAATCGATCGAAATCGATTGTAAAGATGGCATAAACGCAGTTGCATTTCTCGTTGATGGCGAGTACATCGTGGGGGGTGGCAAGGACAGCAAGATTCGACACTGGCGTGTGGAAAATGGTGACGAGGTGGGGACACCCATGGATACGGGGAGTCTTGTCTACAGCATTGCAATCTCGCAAGATGGCAGGTGGATCGTTGCTGGGACGCATGATGGTCGGGTGATCGTATGGGATGCAAAGAGTCACAATAAAGTGACCGAATTTGAAGCAGGCAAGTATCTGGTCGGGGCGTTGGACATTTCAGCAGACTCGACGACAATCGTAACTGGATCGATTGGCAGTGTCCGTGTCTGGTCGCTGTCGGGCAAAAAATTATTATTCAACATCGGACACTTTGATATGCCCACAGTCAAGTTTTCACCGGATGGCTTTCTTTTAGCTACTAGCTCGGGAAATGGTGACCCACTTCGTGTCTACAACAC
Source organism: Xerocomus potaroensis (assembly GCA_038088895.1). Lineage (NCBI taxonomy): Eukaryota > Fungi > Basidiomycota > Agaricomycetes > Boletales > Boletaceae > Xerocomus > Xerocomus potaroensis. The sequence continues at coordinate 25,790 of JBBPJT010000275.1, read as the reverse complement.
TCGGGATAGCTATATCGTTGTAAACACTTCAACTCCTTGCCGATCTCTTGCCTGGACCAGCGACAGCAAATCGCTCTTTGCCCTCTCTGACAATGGCCACATTCACTATCTCGATGTCACCCTTGGGACGATCGTCTTCAAATGGTCCATTCACAGTGAGGAGGAAGCACGGTGCATCTCTATAGCAAACAACGGCACATTCCGTGCAACTGCCACAGATTCATCCATCTCATTATGGGATACTTCTACACACCAACAATTTGGCTCTCTCATCTACCATCCTCGTCGTATTTCATCCATGGCTATCTCTGAAGACTGCAACCTCGTAATCGCTAGAGGCAACAAAATTACACTATGGAATCTATGTGATTCGATTCCTACTCCCTACCTTGTAAGTGGACATAACTAAAAGCTCAGATGACTCCTCATAAAGCTTGAACAGGAAACACTTGAAAGTCAATATACAAAAGCAGAAAATCGTCTCAAACGGTCAATTCAGCTACTCCCTGCCACAGATAGTACGTCTATTGCCACCATTGCTCTGCCTCTATTATATCTGCATATCAGGGGCTGAGATTACAAGTTCTGTGCAAAAGTTCCAAGGTGTGGCTAAGCAGAGTGCCGACATTGCGAACGGCACCCTCCACTCGTTACGTGCAGATCTTCGTAGACATGAAACTGCTTCTGGTGTGTTCATTCCGCCATTAATAAAACTTCTATATCATATTTTCTTGTTGGGTTTTTATTCTTCAGCAGATCTCAAGGAAACTATCCGACAGCTCCGTATTCAGCTCACCGATTCTCGACAGAGGGAAGATCGCCTGGAATCAACCAGTCAACAACTACGTGTCGAACTGGACAATTCCCAACAAATTGTTCATGCGCACCAACAGAAACACCGCTGTGATACCCTGTATGCGAATGATGACATCATCGACGCCACAAACCTTTTTCTCAAGTGGACCAAGTACGTACCTGACGAGGTGAAAGCTGACAGTATCATCATGGACTGGCTCTCCGGTGTGTTCATCATTATCTTTGTGTGGAAAAGAGTCTTCAACCGGTATTCTCAGAATTTACCAGCAAATGCGTCATTTCGCTCGAGAAAATTGGAGACGAGGCATTGGCGACTAGAAAATACGAAGAAGCCCTCGATGCCTATGCTTTAGCACTCTCCCTTCACCCCTCCACCCCAGATGTTCTGCTAACCAAGTGGGCAAGCACATTGCCACATCATGGATCAATAAACGAGGCGATGGAAGGTTCTAACAAAGTACGTCGTACGTGACATTATGTTCGTATGCCAAATAATCTCCTTTTTCCTGCTCAGTTCAACCTCCCAAGATTCGATATTTACCGCACGATATACAACGCCCTTGTGGATGCCGGCTGTATTATTGAAGCAATTCAGCATTTTCGGCACATGCAAGACGAGCTTATAGCCGACACAAATCTCGCAAGCGAGCGGACGGAGTGGGAACATAGTGAGTAGTCACGCGGTAGTGTCACCAGACCTCGACCGAGAACCCGTTGTAGATTTCAAACGACGATGCATGGAAGGACTGAAAGATCTCGCCAACATCGCGCTGAGTTCTCAAAACTACCGCGACGCTGACGCACACTACTCGACAATATTGTCGCTTGAACCCCCTGACCGCGTGGACATCCTAATCAAGCGAAGTAAGGCACGAGCGATGATGGAGGCATGGGAGGACGCACTGAAGGACGCCGACGAGGTATATATACTCTTGTATCTCGTCACAGTTAACAATATCACAAACTCAATTTACAGGTAGTGAGACTCGACCCATCATCCCATCTAGGCCACGAGCAGAGACACACAGCGTTACACGGGGCGAATCGCTATTCGGAAGCAGCTGCAGCATTTGATGCAATGCTCTCAAAAGCTACATTCCGTGAGCTATCTCGCCGATCTTGCCGGTCATATCTGACATGGACAGTAACACTTCATTCCCGGTATGTCAACGCTAGACCGGCGATTCGAAACACCATCAAGAAAATCATCTCCCCTATGCCTGATGTGCTCATCGATACTACCACTGGCCGTCTACATGACAAGGCACAGCTTGCCAAGGCATTTGAGGAAGAACCCGTATTCGATAAGCTCGTTTCATCTATGACGAAACGACTAGACGATCAGTGGATCGAGGCAGAGGTCAAAAAATTCTACGGATATGTCATGTTCTCGCACAGGTGGGGAGATGGTGAACCTCTGTTACAAGACGTCCAATACGTCGCGATCTACGAGCTGAAAATATCACCTGGAAATGCGAAATTGCAGACATTCTGCAAGGTTTCACAGGAGCTTGGGTTCCATTGGGCATGGAGCGATACCTGTTGCATTGACAAAAGGAACCAGGTGGTACTGCAACGCTCGCTTGTCTCCATGTTTGGCTGGTATCAGAACTCAACCCTCACTCTGATCTGGCTTTGTGACGTCTCTTCGCATGATATAAACGAGAATACGTTGAAGGAAAGCATCTGGAACTCGAGAATTTGGACGTACCAGGAGTATCGAGCAGCTGAGGTAGTCAGATTCTACACGAGCGACTGGAAGCCATACCTTGGTTCGGATCAGCCTTGGAATCACAAAGAGTCACCGGAGATTCTAAGGCAGATGGAGGTTCAACGTGTGTCCACCGAACAAGCAGCTGTGCTTCGACCTGGCCTCGACCGAGTGCGGGAGAAACTCTTTCTCGCATCAACACGGCAATCGACGCTTGTGGAAGATGAAGCATATGCACTATTTGGTGTCCTACGAGTATCGATTCCAGCCATATATGGTGAAGGTACCATTGCACTTGGACGACTTTTAGAATGTGTCCTGACAGGATCAGGGGATGCAACCATACTCGCCTGGACCGGGATTGCGAACGAATACAACAGCTGCCTTCCCCTGCGAATCTCTGCGTATGATGAACACGTTCCCCCACACTTTCCGCACATAGAGACACCCGAGTTGGACCGTATCGTTCTGGAATTGCGCTCATTTGTCACCGACATGTCCCCAGTGATGAAACTACATGAACGGTTGGGCAAGCTCCCATCGCCATCTTGCTCCTCCAAACGGCTCCAACTCCCCTGCATCCGTTTTGGGGTCACCCAATTCATCTGCCTGTCAGGAATCGATGCAGAGACAGGCCGCTGTGTATATCGCGCGACAACCGCTATGCTCGGGGACGTCGAAATACAGACAGCGGGTGGGCTAGATGGAGAGAATGAATACTGCCTTGTTCATCCCTGGATCCGTTCGCTGTTAGGACAAGAGCGTTCGCGCGGGACCACTGGGCCTCATCACACGACACAAGCACTGCAATTGATTGCTCGTCTGAAACAGCCGTTTGGGGCGCTGTTGTTAGAGAAAGGGATGTGGAATGAGTACAGAAGGGTCGCAGCCGATGCTTTTATTATGGTTCAGCTGCGCGAAGGGGTTTCGTTACAGGAGATGGTCGCGGATGTTATTGATGTACTGTAGTCTCGCGGATTATCAGTTTCACTTATCCATTAATTTCAACCACAACATGTTATTGATCTGAACGTCTCCATCGTTGTCCATGAGGGTCACGAAACCGTACTACAGTCGGAAAAGGAGAAAAGTAATCTTCATGCTGCGTCGATCTTATTTACCCAGGCTTAAGCACGTCGACGCCGGTCCCTTTGATTCGGAACGAATGCTTTTGAGAGCGTTCGGATTATGGACGACGGACCCCTCGTCACGAGACCTTACTTTTGATGCGGTATGTGCCGGGAGCGTTAATGAGCCCTCAAGCATCTTTTCGTCTATCCTGGCTAGCCCTTCATGTCTTGGGGACAGTAGCCCAGTGCTTGGCCCACAGTTATTTATTGACTTGGCGCGGCTGTGAATCTGATGGAGGATACAGAGAAGGCGTAGTACATATCGGTTAACCAGTCAATGGAATTGTGTGCGTTGGACGTGACCAGAGCCTCATTGCATCAGGAATTTTACAAGAATCTTATTTTGCTAATTATTATCTAATTCCGGCTAATTTAACTAAATTTTGACTAATTTTGACTAATTGTGTGAAATTAGCCAAAATTAGCCGGAATTAGTCGAAATTAGCTCAATAAGATTCTTGTAAAATTCCTGATGTGAGCAGCACACCGCTGAGCGCGTTATGGGCCCAGAGAAACCCACGATCGCATGTGGTAGCAGTGATGCAATCTCCCGCTGTGAAGAGCCTCGTCGATGTCACCTCAGGGTCATAGCGAAGTGGACCGACGGATCTGTGCCCGGCCAGAGTATCCGGGATGAGCTTAGGGCTTGTGGTAAGCAGGCGGGAGAGGCACGAGCGAGGGTTGGCACAAATGAATGACAGTACACCCAAGAGAACCACGTACTTTTCAAGTGTTACAATAACTTCAGTCCAAGACACAAACAAAAAGTAATTAAGTTGCGAATAAATAGTCCTACGTTAACACACGCGTGCTCTGCATGGGTTGGTCTTTAATTTAATTACACTAAGCATCGCCGTAAGTTGAACAGCCCCCCAAATCGAAACGCAGGCGACCCCGGACGAAATAGACAGAACCCACGAAGAGCGAACAACAGGAGAGCGCGAGCGCAACCGCGCCGATCCAGGCCTTCTTCGTCAACTCGACATCACTCGCATTCGGATCGACGACGTTGAAAGCCAATGTGCTCCATGTCCACACGTTCGAATTGCAAAAACAGCTCGAGTATGCGCCAGTATATTGCAAGACGGAGTTGGCGATGATGCCGATTGCATTGATGATAGCGAGCCCTTTGCCTATCCATCGTAGCCGATCTGCAATGCGCAGCAGCGCCCGCACATAGGCCCCATCCGTATGGTATTTCATACAAGTGCCTAATTTGTCACCAAGTGAAACTTCTTCTGCATAAGCCATTGGGACAGCAAGATCCTTTCCCGTTAGATTAATTGTGGGGCCATATTTAGCATGGCGTGAAAGTATGCAAAAATGATCATGTCGAGAGGCCGTTTCTGAGTAGGGAGTGGGCTCTTTGTCTATCAGATGATGTCCATAATACCCAAGCGCGCTGGATGAAACAAGTAACACCCACACCGACGTGGAGATCGTCCCATATATCAAGTATACCAGAGAACGGCATCCGAGTCCCTGAAGGACAGGATGTCACATTAAATGACGATTCCTTTGCAGAATAGAATAATGCTTACTGTTGTGGGGGTAAACCAAGCCGTGAGAAAGGCTGCGGCGGATGTTCCCCATTGCAGCTGCAGGGACATCAAGGACGCCACAATCATGTTGAAGTACAAGCCACGAGGCCAAAGGGCATCAGGAACGAATTCACAATCATTGGGCCGGCAATAATCGGCGGCCTGAAGGCAAGTCCCTAGGTGGCTTACTTCTAGACCATCATTCGGTCGATTCCCAGGAATGAATTTGCCGTCCATGCCCGTACTATTGTAAGCAGCAAGATGGGATAGGGACATGAGGTAGACATTTCGATACCAGGAGAAGATTCTCGCATAATTGAAAATGGGAGGGGTTCGTAATTCGTCAGGGGAAGTGATGTGGCCGGCATGTAATTGCTCTTCACAGGGGGCGGTGGTCAAACCAAAGGTGGACTCCGTGATAAGGGTAGGCACTGCAACAGCGTCTAAATCGGCCACATAGATCCGTTTATTTGCTTTTCGATACGCATTTTGCACACGTGTGAGATCACATCTGGGCAAAAGGACCAACCAGCCCATCACTATGGGTAGCAGCCAGAGTAGCGCAGAACCAATGCCCAGTCCGTTGGAATCTTTGGTGGCAGAAACAGATGAAATAGCGGTAGAAATGGTGATCATGTAGACGATAACCGCCCAGATGATGGAGGTTGAAGATGCAATTGACCACCCATGTGAACAATCGAGGAGTTCGTTAGCGAAGATTTTCCACCAGGCTTCGTTATGCGAGCGAACGACGAGAGACCTAGGTTGAACGGGTTTCTCTGGATGGATATGAAAACGAAATTGCTGAAGACTACTCAACACGTGCATCACCGACCTGCGGAGCGCAGCGTCAGGGTAGTCCGAGGTTCCTGGAAACAGCTGGCTGTTGATCCATTGCGAATTAAGGAGGGTCATGAAGAGCGAGTAGCCGGCAAGGGTAGGGGATCCGAGTGTCAGGACGGCGGACATGAGGTTATCTGCCGTGCTATGTGAACCAAAAGGGAGCTGCGAGACCAGAGCGAGATAGGGCAAGAGCGACGTAGCGTACTCATGGGAAAAGAAAGTCCATTTGGATGATTTTTGATATGTTCCGCAATACGTAGTGCAGCCAGCGTATGAAAGCGCAGTAGCTTCATCTGGAGAAGTGACATATTGTCCTTGGCTCGTACGGAGGACAGAGAGAGCCGACATGGTGGATATTTCCAAAGTACATCCAGTTGAGTTCCCAACGCATGATATCACCTCTTCGAAACAACTTGGGAAATCAGCCACGGCTGAGACAATTGGTGACCATAGAAAAAAGAAGAGTAAAATACAACCTTCGAAATGTTAATCAGTTCGATGTAGTGTAGAAAGGTGAAAATACCTTTGCGAGGATGGGTTGCCATGACAAGCGCTGGAGAAAGATGGGATTAGCGAGCCCTTAAATGCTCTACCTGCAGCTAATACATTCGGTGCGCAGGCCGGACACCGTGTTACCGGTTCGTACAGCAAACATGCAAGGAAAGTATGGCGAGGCACGCATTTTCGGCATCAGGATTATGTATGTAGCGATATCGGAGCTACCACAAATAAATGCAAATATTAGATCGGACGGAAATTTAGAAGGGGCCGTCAGAGGCCTTGAGAATTTGGGTGCGGCACTGCAATCGATCCGATCCCAATTGCCATTAGATACCATCAATCCGAGCGGGAGCGATATGGATTCGAAGGGGAAGGCTCCTCTGGATAATGACTCGTCCCATGTAACGTTGCATGTCCCTGTTCGCATCATAGACGGACGACGGGTTGAGTCCGACCGTCTGTGACGATGAGATACAACAAAAACATACCTCGTCGGCACCCTTCATTGCGTCTTCTCGTGCCTCCAGCGGCAATCGCGCTTTACTTTTCGTGATTAAGATATCCATGCGGTCAGACGAGTCAAACGACAGTACTGTCAACTAGCGTCTATCGGATTTGCCGTAGTTTTGAGAGCTCAGTGTGACATCCACGAGATTTTCCACGCTGTTCGAAATCCGCATTGGATACTCGACATGCGAAGAAGGGGACAGACGGGGTAAGCTTGAGGCAGTGCCACTGCTAGCAGGATATATGAAAGAAGGCGGGCGTGTAGGGAAGCCGAGGGTGATTACTTAATATCCACGGTAGCCACGGCGCACCTGAGATATGTACAGGACGATGAAGAAATGAGGCAGACACGAGTGCATGAGATGAGAACGGCAACGGCAAAGAAGTGGTGCTTGTGCGGGACGGGGGGCTGTTACCGGTGGATCGCAGGAGTGCTTTCAAGACATCATCGAAATCGCTTACATAACCACGGATGTTGGCAAATATGCCGGAAACAAAAAGAAACCTGTTCCGAATGCACAGGTAAAGTATGTTGTCTCACACGTTTTCGAACAGAAAAAAAAACATTCCCCCCGCAGTCAATGACAAATCGACACAGGTGACATTAGCAAGTAACGAAACAAGAGCTTCCTGATCACTCATCGCACCAGACTGTGCGAATGGCAAATAGGGCGCTATGAGCTAATTCGCTGGTGCGTTGTGTGCCTCTACAGAAAACGGACGGTGCTTGTATCCGTACCTGAAGGCCCGAGGGTCGGACTTGAATCACGATCAGGGCAGTGGCTGGAATGGAATTCCCATGTACTGAATGCATTGGACGCAGGGATAGACACGCAGATTGACGCTCTGGGGTAAGCTATTGACTAACAGCCCCCCATGGTACACTTGCGAACCTGCTTTCATGTCGTCAAGCACACAGGATTACTGATATCTCTGGCAAACAGTGCACGGCCCACTCGCTAAGGGCTGCTGCTATGTGCCATAAGCACACATACACATACCAATCCTTTTCGTGGCCCCTGCCATGATCACCTACCAACCTGGAGGCAGTTGGCATGTTCCGTCTGCCTTGTTTGTCTTCCCTAATATTTACTGAGCATTTGAACCTATGTACCGCCCGCACCGCCCGCTAGGTTCCGATACCGAAACCTGTCCACCAAGGCACACGCGTAACCAATGAGGAAGATACAGGTGGGCTCCTAGATGCCTTTTTTGGATCTATGGTGTGTGTTTGGCCTGTGCAAATATGTCCATCATTGAACCACAGAAACATTGTATCCTATAGTGAATTATTAATACGATCAGGAAATTACAGTGTTTCTTCTGACATATTGACTACAGTTCTGGATGTCTCCAAGATGATTGAAGAAAGATGCAGGTATGTAGCTAAGGTCTTAACGGGTGAAGTTTTTCGCACAGCTTCGAGCGACTTGACAACCTTGTACCCTCTAAACTAACCCTTAGTTTAGGGTGTCCTATTATCCCTAAACACCAGGACTAAATCTGACTAGGCTTTGCACGACCACGACACGAATATTGTCTGTGCTTAGAGAAATGGGTGTGTATCAGTTACTCTGATACTAATTCGGCCCGATAGCCCTGTCAGATACTAACGACTAACCCGCTGAAAGCAGTGAGGGTACCTGTAGTGCCTGTCAGGTCTAACTGTTCAGGGATAAATTTGATGGCGAGTTTTCCTTTTTCTTTTTTCACTTTCTTATCTCCGACAATGTTCTTGCTGTACAAACCCGCCATCCTGTATGCGGATATTTCCGGTGTCCCGCCGCCGCATAGCCGACATCTCTCATAAAATAATGTGCACACCCGTTTTGTTCATTTATACCCATGTTGCTATTATTTCACTTCAAAGGTACGTATCTAAACGCCTCTCTTGCACTGTGTCCATCTGATACATCAATGAAAGGCTATTACGTCCTCTCCCTTGTATTATTACTCCCTCCTGCGACTGCGATGAGTCTTTCCCAATGTTTAGAAGATATGATAGTCTGTGCCCAGGACTCGAGCAATTGCACCTTGGGCATCTCAAACGCGACCGCTTTATCTCTCCTCCGAACGAGCCAAGGGCAAAATGTTACCTCCCCCGATTTAGCCACTGCCTATACTTATGTTGCTTGCACCACCTATTGTACGTCGGGACAGGAAGAATTTTCTTGGACATCGTTCTCCCAAGACTATGCCGCCTGGCTGCTTCCTTACCTCGCCCTTGTTTCGCAGCTTCCTTTTGGCGCCCATCGCAGAATGGATAATTTCATGTCTGCCATCCTCACCCTCGGTTCCCCCACCCTTGCCGCATACTCTCTTTACATGACACTCCTTAACGAGCGATGGGTCAACGACGAACTCTTCGCGCGGGTTGATTACCCTAGTGCCGCAGTACGCCGATCGGTAGTCCATGTCTTGGCAAGCCTTCAGCAAGTTCCCCTCCGCGTCCATCCTGGCGAATCCGCCAGATTTGAATCCCTAGTCGTTCTCCCAGGGAATGACAACTGGTGGAATACTTTTGCACAGGAGCTCGGATACTCTCGGAAGTGGTCCATCGCGTCCGCCACATCGATCACCTGGGTGGTCGTGGCATATCTTCTCAATGCAGCCGACTCCATTTCTAATGTAGCGAACGCAATGTATTCTAACGGAGAAGGAACAGCTTCAGGAATGCTCTGGTTGCTAGCGATTGTCGTGGGTTGGTTAGTTCTCTCGCCTAGATGCGACCACGAACGCGTGCACCACGCGTACAACAAGGCGAACAAACACGCCTTTGTTGCACATTCCGATGACCCCCATGCTACATCTGCCGTTAACTCCGACTTTGGTCTGACTATCAGCCCCAGCCTAGACGGTTCTCGTCTCGATGGCATTATATCCCCCGACGAGTTACGAATCCCTCCTGTTTTCAACTACGCGAGAATATTCTCGTGGTATCGCAATGTCTACTTGGCTTCTTTGTTTTACCGCACAGCTTCGAGCAAGTCTAGAGAGCGGACTGCCGTAGATGGTGAACGCATTCCAGGAAACGTAGGCACAGATGTCCCTCGAGAGAGCCGAGAAGGAACTCGCAGGCAGATTATCGAATACTCTCTTCCGAGCGATCGCGAACGTTCTGCGTCCAATCTTCTTTGGCCACGACGCTTGGTCTTCAATATGGTCGTGGCTTCTTTGATGGCGTTATGGCTGCAATTAGGAACAACCTGCGCAGCTATCCTCGCGAACTGGTTTACGCCCACTGTCGTGAGTAGTCGCTATTCTCGAAGATCGACTGATGCGAGATTTCATCTAGGGACTCGGGTGTCGTTCTCTTGCGTACATCACATATGCAACGCTATCTACTGTCATATGGATCTTGCTCGTTTCGTCGAGTGCGTTGGGATATTACGGACACCATCTGAAGTATGATCAACCCACGGCAGATCTAGAAGGAGTGGTTCAAAGCAGCGAACCCTCCGGATCCCGCCATAATTCCAGCATCTCGGAAGAACAGGGCCATTTCGCTATACCAATGGTCGATATCCATGCTCTCGATGGTGACGCAAAGGGGGAAGACGCACCGCCTGATGCTACCGAGTCGGAAGCATGTAGTGCGAGCATCGGAACCACTAGCACTCAACATCATAGGAGGCGAATCTGTGGGCAAGCGCTGATGCGGATTGCAGACTGGTTGCGGTGGATAGGCAAAGCGCTTGCCGTCGTCAGCGCGATCGGGGTCGTCGCCAACTCTGTCTTTCAATTCGCTGGGGTATACTCGAACTGTTATTGCAACTCTCGATTGGACGCGATGGGTATTTATGCATTCGATGTTTTCATTCCGAATGCGAGCGACATTTCATTGGCAAGGAAGGCTTGGATAGGCGGGTTTGTGTTCGCCGCGTCCTGTTGTTCTGCGTTCTTGTTTTCGATTTATCTTGTACGAGACTCGTCCACGTTTTAGCTTCGTTTGTTTCAGGCAATATTTATCGGTGATGTTTCTTGACGATCAATTTTGTATAGACCATAGATACCCTTATCGACATTATGAATCGATAACAACAACTGTGTTACTACGTCAATGACTTTGCAAGGGGTATCTTGGAGCTCGATGCTCTATGCCCGATTCCAACAGCACTGCCATACGATAGAAAATGGTCATTTCTCGGATTAAGTTTAGACTTCAATGTTTCAGAGGGCTGGCGTAAGGAAAACTTGACTTGTTCGCCGGTCGTGCAGGACCCTACCATATTGGGTACGCCTGGCGTCCTCGTCGCTTTTGATGGATCATGGACCCATTTATTGTAAGGTCCATGATGCATACATGGCTATCAGAAGCCAGGAATCCATTTACGCTTCGTGCTACGGAGCGTAAGCGCGATTGGGTCTAGCATTGAAGGAGGCTGATGCAGTCCCCCACAGCTTGAAGAACATGTGCGCTTGTCGTCACACACACTTACAGGACTGACTAATCGAAGGACTATTTACATGACATCACTGGGGGTTGCTACACAGAATAAGCTGACCAGGAAGTGTCCAATCCTGGTGGGTGGAGTGGGTGGAGCCGAGCCGAGTTTTTTGTGGAATGCTTCTGTCGCTTTGCAAACTGCTGTAATACAAAGTAACATTCTGCGTATTGTACATCATCGAATCGCGGAAAGGGTTCAAAGCGAAGCGATCAAAGTCCCAAAAATTCAGACACAGGTATGGTGACGTTTTGAACTCGGCTCCTCTAGTGGTGGACCTGCAGGACGCTTCAAGCCGCTGGTCACCCATTGCAAGTATGTCAGCACGGCGGAGGAACCATCCAATCGCTTAACCACTATTATCTCCCGGCGAAACTCCTTAAAACGTGCCGTGTGAGCCTGGTCATTGACCGGCCAAGGCCTCTTGTCCAAGGCTTCCCGAATCTCGTTAACAAAGAACGAGGAAGATGCCAACTTTCGAGTATTTTTATCAAACTCTATAATCCTGCGACGGAGTCGTGAAAGTTCGTCTCTGGAATCAATTATTATAAATCCTCGATCCTTTTCATTAGGTGACCATGCACCATATAGCGACATGAAAGGCTTGCTTATCTTACGCATGAGTTGAGAAAGTGGCGTTTCTTGCATTGGCTGGAAGCCTTGAAACAGATATGAACCAGAACCCAAGCACTTGGACTTGCACCTCTCCGCAAACTTGGAACCACGAGGCACATTGTACCCGTCGAATATGTTGAGATCGCCCAGATGGGTTAAAGGATCATACGAACCAGCGGTGGGCACGTAGTGCAACATCATCCACCCCAGGACGTGCAAGAACGATTCGAGGTCGTCCACGAACTTGTGCCTCTTGTCAGGCTGTCGAAGTAACTTTCCGGACATGAATTGCCATGTTCCCTAATAACGCCGTTAGTGCTTATTAGCCTAATTTCTGTCAACGTATTCACCGTGCGAATGGGACGTCTGCTTCGAGTCTCCTCCACTTTCTTCGCCAACTCCCAATCTATCAATAGCCCCCTCCCCCTGTCCGTCAAAATGATATTTCCCGGACTTATGTCGCAGTGTAACCGGATCGCGTTCTTGAATGTGCGCTCGAAAGCTGAAAATCCGCATGTGAATATACGGTTTCGTATCGATTACGGTAGACATACCCATCAATGCATCATAGACTCCGGTAACCAACTCTCTGGTACAATGAAACTTGGATAGTTCACGGCCGACAACCTTACGAGCCAACCTATAATGCTGGAAAGGTGGTGTCCTCGCTTCGACACACGCCTTTTCCAAGTCTACAAATTCTTGAGTTCTCGTCCTGTCTCCGACGGCATCCTCGCAGGCAACATGTTCTAGAACTTTGGAGTATGTCTTATGACCCCGAAGGGTCTGTGTGGGGTCTGGAGGGGAAGGGAAGAATCGCCAGGTATCTTTCAAGTAGAACACCCGCTCTTTGCACCAGGGCGCTTCCTTCACATTTGGTTCCGCATCTCGACTGTCGGGTCCGTTATTAGATTTCACTCCCATATCGGCATTCGTTCTGCGAATCCAGACCAGGGGACACCCGCTTACCAACGATAAATCTTGTGTCGGTGGTCTAGGGCCGTGTGTGTATCCCTTCATACCATGCAAAGTATTTCTAGGCAATGGTGTCCCATCAATCTTAACTTCCAGCTTTATTTTCGCCTGTGCATCGTCCTCAGGTGATACGCTCGACAGATTTACAGATTCGTCATGCCCTCGTTTGCTCGCGGATAGGTGGTCGAACTGCCACAGGAATTGTGCCATTAGCTCAGGTTCTTTTCGGTAATCAAATGCAACCGTGGCAATTGTACCAGCGGGGTCCCATCGGAGGAATCGTGCCTTGTCACCTTCGACCAAGATCGAAAATGAGAAATTCCGGAATTGCCCGCTGTGATGAGCACAAGCGTGGTGGGCCAATCGTCTGTGGGTATGCATTCCGCCCTTGGTTCCCTCAACGAATGTGCCTCGGTCTATAGCCAGATGACGTCCCTCTGAGTCTTCGTGATCCTTGGAGGATTTAAGTTTCACCCAGAGCTCCATCCTCGAAAAATCTGTCCGATCCGGTGCTGTAACACCGTCGAATCGATTATAAACAGAGACGCCCATCCTTAGCTTCACATTCAACGTCGTGTCTCGCCCGTTGCTTGTGTTGATCGCGTCAACGTGAGGCATCCACGCTCGCATCGCATCGATCTGAACACAGTCAACGATTGGCACACTTGATCGATATCCACATGGACTCACAAATTTGTCGCAGCGAGAACTATCCAATCCGTCTTTCTGAACATGCTCGAATGGATTCTGGACGGGTGGTGGTGGTGGTGGTAGCGCGCCTGCAGTATGGAGGAACTCTCCAATAAATTTCTCGATGGGCATCGTACCCAGCCAACGGCCGCTAGTCTCTGTTGATGACTCTTCGTGCTTCATCGAACCTGGGTCGTTGAGATCGTGATTAGAAACAACAAGTTTGTTCCGTGAAGTACGCGTTGCGAAACAAACCGGTCGTTTTCAACCAATGCCCCGATGGAGGAGGTGTTGTATTCTGGTGTGTATGAGACATATAAATGAGGGTGTAGAGCAGATTAAACCAACCTGTGCCCTCTACTCGGGACGTTGACTGTGTTCAGGAAATGTCAGACTAGGGAGCATGAAACCACGTGATCGTGATTGAGGACGACGATCGGACGTTGAACGTTGAACGACCACCACCACTCTCCGCACGGCGTCCGCCAGGCAAGCATGAAGAGGATCGGGCAAGAAATGGCAGACGCAAACATCGCCCACTATCATCGCAATCTCAGTGCGTCAATACGTATGCACGGTGGTACTGGTAATGGACGCCCGAGAATGGCCTCGCTTAGTAAACCGTTCTGTGTGTGTGATTGTAATGACGTGGACGCGCAGCCGGAACCCGTGTTGACGTTTTTCCTTTTTCCACACCAGTACTTGGGGGACCGGCCTCTCATGGACTGAATGTGCGAAATAGCGACACGGAAACACTGGCGAGAGGGAGGTCAATCAGGACCTTCGAGGAACAGTTAACGCGACGAGAATGATAACTGAAGCAATAGTGAGTGGGATGGGGGCACAATAAACGAATTTGAGAGCATAGTTGCACAGAAACCGATCGAAATAGACTGTGAAGATGACGTCGCATTTCTTGCAGATGGCGGGCACATCGTGGGCAGTGGCCGGGACAACAGGATTCGATGCCGACATGTGAAAGACGGCAGTGAGGTGGGCACTCCGATAGATACGGAAGTATCATTTTCAGCATAGCAGTCTGACATGAAACCAAGTGGAGTCACGAAAAAGTGACTGAGTTGAAAGTGCCCCTGCAGGATTGTGCGTGTGTGGTGGACTTTTCACCGGATGCAACGACAATCGCGGCCGACGGCTGGGTCGTCGCGCGGTATCGTGTTCGGTCACGCCCGATGACCGAAAAACTGCTCGAATTCAAGCCCGGACCGTTCGCGCGGTCACGTTTTCACTATCAGGGCTGTCTGCTAGCCGCCAGCTCGGCGTATTGCAAAGGGGGAAGACGCACCGCCTGATGCTACCAGGTCGGAAGCATGTGGTGTGAGCATCAGAACCACTAGCATTCGACATCCTAGAGGGCGAATGTGTGGGCTGGCGCTGATGCGAATCGCAGACTGGTTGCGGTGGATAGGTAAAGGGCTTGCTGTCGTCAGCACGATCGGGGTCATCGCCAACTCGGTCTTTCAATACGCCGTCTTATACCCGAACTGTTATTGCAACTCCAGATTGGACGTGATGGGTATTTATGCATTCGATGCTTTCATGCCGAACGCGAGCGACATTTCGTTGGCGAGAAAGGTTCGGATAGGCGGTGTTCGCTGCGTCCTGTGCTCTTGTTTTCGACTTATTTTGTACGGGACTCGTCCACGTTTTAGTTTCGTTTGTTTCAAGCGATATTGTGACGCATTCCAACGATCAATTTTGTATAGACCATAGATACCTTCATCGAATCGATAGCAGCGACAGTGTTACTATGTCAATGACTTTGCAAGAGGCATCTTGGTGTTCGATGCTCTATGCCCGTCTCCAATAGTACTGCCATATGATGGCAAATGGTCATTTCTCGGACCAAGTTTAGGCTTCAATGTTTCAATCAGAGGACGGGCGTAAGGAAAACCTGATTTGTTCGCCACCTTTGGAGGTCGCTACGCGGGAACGATAGGAAAGGGTGACACTGACAATGTATGGGTAAAGAAACTACATATGAGAGGAGTAGATACAGGAGGATAAAGCAAGGTGTCCTGCCCGGCCCCGAGGAGAGACGACCCGTCGTACACGGCACAAGACAAGGTCCGCGTGCTCGCGGCCCCGAAGGAGAAATGCGAGGTGCTGAGAGCGAATGCTAGGAGTAGGGGTGTGGAGAGGCGAGGCTCGAGGGAGCGAGGGCGTGCGAGGGGGGAGGGCACACGCGGCGAGAGGGCACGAGGGGAAAGGGATGGTGGCTGCGGCAAGCTTCGTTCGGCCAATGACTTAGCGTTATGCGGCATTGCGTGATGTCCTGGGTCGTAGTGCGATGATGAGGTCCTACCACATTGGTACGCCTGGCGTGCTCGTTGCTTTGACCGCAATTATTGTAAAGGCCCATGATACACATGTGGCTAGGAGAAGCTGGCATCCATTCACACTCCGTGTTACGGAGCGCGAGCGCGATTGGGCCTAGCACGAAGGAGGGAGATGCAATGCAGTAGCTACCTCGAATGCGCGTGCTCGAATAGCTTCTTCTACGCACATGTGTACTGTTAGTGCTCTACAATTTGCTTGGAGTAACGCGACGTGGAACGGGTGTCAATACCTTTAAAGCGAGTGTTTAGGGTCTAAATAATGTGTTGGCTCACCTGGTTGGGCTCATCCCCGTCTCAACCCGTCATGCCCGTCGGCTCACCCGTCAGCATTGTCGATACCGTGGCACGACGGATGCTCCGAAGTCGTCAATGCCTCTGCACGGCGTCCCCAAAAAAGAAAAAGAGAGAGAGAACAAGAAATGGCAAAAGTAGACCTCCACAGCTTGAAGAGCGGTATTGTGAGCTTATCGTCACACACAAGCGTGAGTCTGGTGCTACAAGCCGATGATGGATGCTTGAGAATTGCATCTCGTTTAAAATCCCATTTCTCAGTATCCCAATGATAAGGCTGCACAGCCAGAACACGAGGTGGCTCCGCGGTATAAGAAGTAGGCATGTTAGGTGGAGCACGGGAGAACATCCTCCTTTCTCCATTTCAGTACCCTGAGGAGAGCCAGGATCTTCTTCGAGGAACAAACAATCTGCAAATGGAAACGAGGATGAAAGATGGAGCAATGGTAAGTGAGCCCAAACAGCCTCAAAGTCGAGTGAAACAAACCCCAGAGCGTTGTCGAACAGAAACCGGTCGAAATCGAAATCTATTGTGGAGATTACATAGATGCGATCACGTTTCTCAACGGTGGCAAGCACATCCTGGGCGGTGGCTTCCAGATTCGATGCTGGCGTACAGAAGATGGTAACGACGTGGGGACACCCATAAACGTGGGGAGTGCTGTTTTCGGTATTGTGGTCTCGCAAGATGGCAAGTGGATCGTCACTGGGACAGAAGACGGCCGGGTGATGGTGTTGGATGCAAAGACTCATGAGGAAGTGACTGAGTTGGGAGCAAACCTCCAGGATTGCGTGTGGGCGGTGGACTTTTCACCGGATGCGACGGCAATCGCAGTTGGATCGTCGAACGGTATCCGTGTTTGGTCACGCTCGACTAGCGAAAAACTGCTCGAATTCGAGCTTGGCAAAACTATTCGCGCGGTCAAGTTTTCACCTGACGGCTCTCTGCTGGCTGCTGGCTCGGCGCATCACAACAATATCCTTTATTTGGCTACCACTAGCGAGAAGAACTCTCTTCGTGTCTATGACAGTCGAGATACCCACATCCTCGTTGATATTTCGATCGATTGTTGGGCTGTTACCTGGACCAACGACAGACAACTCTTCGCCCTCTCTGGGGATGGAAACATACATCATATTGATGTCACTTCCGGGGCGATCCTCTCTGAATGGCGCATTCACGGTGGCGGGGCACGGCGCATCTCCCTAGCAAAAAGCGGTACATTCATCGCTGCAAGCGCGGGTTCGTCAGTTTCGTTATGGGATACTTCTACATACCAGCAAATCGGTCCACTTATTCATCATTCCGATAATATTTTCTCTATTGCGATCTCAGAAGAATACAACCTCGTAATTTCCGGAGAGGGGAGAATCAGGTTGTGGAATATACGCGATGTGCTTCCCACACCCTACACTGTAAGTGGACACATCCCGAATTTGGGTGTTTTTTAATAAACCTTGGGCAGGAAACACTAGAAACTCAATACGAAAAAGCAAAGGATCGTCTCAGACAGCCGATCGATGCGACAGATGGTATGTAAATCGCCTCTCTTGCTCTGCCTCTCTAACATGTTTCAGGAGTCAAGAGGACGAACGACGTTACTCGCTCATTTCCAGGTCTTCGCGCGAAGGAAAGTGCTTTAAGTACGTTTATTCTCTTCACCAATATGATCTCATGACATATTTTCTGCCATCATTCACATTCATCAGTGGATCTCGAGAAAACCATCTGTCAGCTCCGTGCCGAACTGGCCAATTGCCAACAGACTATTCGTGCCCACGAGCGGAAACACGAGTGTGAAACACTGTATGCAGACGGACGCATCATCGATGCTGCAAAGCTTTTTCTCGAGTATACCAGATCCATTCCCGACGCGATAAGAGCCGACGCGATCATCACGGACTGGCTCTCCAGTGGGTTTCTCCATCTTGATGTGGCATAAGACTTCAACAGGAATCATCAGGATTTACGAACAAATGTGTTGTTGCACTCGAAACAATCGGAGACGAAGCATCCGTGGGCAGGAAAGACGAGGAAGCACTTGACGCTTATACTGCTGCACTTTCCCTCCGCCCGTCAACTCCGGAGGGTCTACTAACCAAGTGGGCAAGTACTGTGCTGCATGAACCACTAAACAAGGTACTGGAAGGTTCTGACGAGGTATGTTAGACGTGACATTACATTCGCCATGCTGATATATCTTTCTTGCTCAGTTTAATGTCCCGAGGTCTGTTGTTCGCCGTGTGATATGCGATGTCATCAAGGATGCTGGCCTCACATGCGATCACCACAGTTAAGGCGTTGCCATGTTCGTCCACTTGTGACAGTATTTCTTGCCCTTCTGGAGGATGTATTGGTCCTAAAGCAATACCAGAACAGAGTTTGAACGATATGACACCGTGAGAGTGGGCTAGCGTGCTCTCGTGGTGTCAGAAAGTAATATTCTGTATATTGTACATCATGGAAAGAGAAAGCAATGCGATCAAAGTCCAGAAAATTCAGACGCAGGGCTATGGTGATGTTTTGAACTCGGCTCATCTGGCGGAGGACTTGCAGGACGCTTCAAGCTCTCGGAGACCCACTTCAAGTATGTCCTCACGATGGGGGGATCACTATATCGGCTAACCATTATCTGCCAGCGAAACTCGTCAAGACATATCGTGTAAGCCTTATCGTCGACCGGCCAAGGCCCCCTGTCCAGGGCCTTCCGAATCTCGTCAATAAAGAACGAGGAAGACGCTAGTTTTTGAATATTTTCGTCAAACTCTTCAATCCTGAGACGGAGTTGTTGAAGTTCGTCACTGGAATCAATCTTTATTCCAACTATCCTTTCTCGATCCTCTTCTTTGGGTGACCATGCACCATACAACGCCATGAAAGGCTTGCTCATGTCGCATATGAGTTGAACAAGTGGCGTCTCATACATCGGCCGAAATCCTTGAGACGGATAAGACCCAGAACCCAAGCACTCGGACTTGTGCCTCTTTACAAACTTGGAACCATGAGGCACATTGTATCCGTCGAATATGTTGAAATCGCTCTGATGAATGCAAAAATCATACGAATCAGCGGGCACGTAGTGCAACATCATCCACGCCAGGACGTGCAAGAATGATTCAAGGTCGTCCACGAACTCGTGCATCTTGCCAGGTTGTTGAAGTAACTTTGCAGACATGAACTGCCATGTTCCCTAAAAATGTTGTCAGTACTTATTAGCCTGATTTCTGTCAATGCACTCACCATGCGATCAGGACGCCCACTTCTTGCCTCCCCCAAATTCTTCGCCAACTCCCAGTCTATCAACAGCCCTCTCCCATTGTCCGTCAAAATGATATTGCCCGGACCTATATCACACTGTAACAAGATTGCGTTCTTGAATACGTACTCGAAAGCTTCAAATTTGCGTGTGAATATACGGTTTCGTATCGATCACAGTGGATATACCTATCAGCGCATCATAGACACCGGTAACCAACTCCCTTGTACAACGATACTTGAATAGTTTACGGCTGACAACCTTACGGGCCAGCCGGTAGTCCTGGAAAGGTGGTACCCTCGGTTCGACGCGCGCCTTTTCCACGCCTATGAACTCATGCGTTCTCGTCCTGTCTCCAACGACATCCCCGCCAGCAACATGTTCCGGAATGTTGGAGGACGTCTTGTGATCATGGAGGGTCTGTGTGGAGTCTGAAGATGAGGGCAAAAACCGCCAGGTATCTTTCAAGTAGAATACACTCTCTTCGCACCACAGCGCTTCCTTCATATTTGGATCCGCATCTCGACTCTTGATATTAGACTTCACTTCCCCATCGGCATTCGGGCTAGGAATCCAGACCAAGGGGAAGGTAGGAGTACACCCGCCCAGCAACGATAAATCTTGTGTCGATGGTCTGGGACCGTGCGCATATCCCTTCATACTATGCGCAATATTTCTAGGTAATGGTGTCCCATCAAACTTGACTTCCAGCTTTGCTTCCGCCTGTGCACCGTCCTCGGGTGAGACGTTCAACGGATTTACGGATTCGTCATGCCCCCGTTCGCTCGCGGATAGGTGGTCGAACCACCACAGAAATCGTGCAAGTAGCTCAGGTTTTTCTTGGTAATCAAATGCAAGCGTGGCAATTGTACCAGCAGGGTCCCATCTGAGGAATCGTGCCCTGCCATCTTCGACGAAGATCGAAAATGAGAAATTCCGGAACTGCCTGCTGTGGTGAGCACAAGCGTAGTGGGCCAGTCGTTTGTGGGTATTCATTCCGTCCTTTGTTCGCTCAACGAATGAGTCTCGGTCCATATCCAAATGGCGTTCCTCTGAGCCCCGGTGATCCCGGGGAGATTGGTTGTATTTAAATTTTACCCAGAGCTCCATCCTCGAAAAGTCCGTCCGATCTGGCGCCGCGACACCGTCGGCTTGATTATAAACAGAGACATCCATCCTGAGTTTCACATTCAGCGCCGTGTCTCGCCTGTCGCTTGTGTTGATCGCGTCCAAGTGAGGCATCCACCCTCGTATCGCATCGATCTGAACACAGTCAACGGTTGACACTTGACTGATATCCACATGCACTCACAAATCTGTCGTAGCGAGAACTATCCAATCCGTCCTTTGAAACATGCTCGAATGGATTCTGGGCGGGTGGTGGTTGTGGCGCATCTGCAGTATGGAGGAACTCTTCAAAAAATTCTTCATAACGTACGATACCCAGCGAACAGCGGCTCAACTCTGTTGATGACTCTTTGTGCTCCATCGAACTCGGGGACTCCGAGAGCACAGGTGTGTCCCGTAGGGTAAGTGCGCGTTGTGAAATAGACTTGATGTTTTCAACCGATGAGAGTTCTGATGGAAGAGATGTATTTTCCTGGTGTGTATGAGATGTTCGCAAGGTCGCATAGGAGATTAAATTAACATTAACCAAGTGGAAAATGAGTTGTCCTAGGGGTAGGGGTCCCTCCCGAGAGGGGCGCAAGACCACGTGATCGTTGACAAGTAGGACGTTCGTTACCCAATAAGTTGTTGATCACCACCACACGGCGTCCCTAAGTAGCAATGAAGAGGATCGGGCGAGAAATGGCAGGCGCAGACACCCTCTGCTGTCGTCGCATTCTCACCAACAGTGTCGGGAGTGCGTCAACGCGTACACATGGAGCTTGTACAATAGTCTGTAGTTGTGCGGGACTGGTAATGAACGGTCGAAGATGGCCCCTTTATTAAACCATTCCCTGTGAATGTATTGACATGGACACGCAACCGGAACCCGAGGTGATTGCGTGGGATAAGACACGGGTGCCAAACGTAGTTCCATGAAGACGTTCTTCCTTTTTGACTCTAGTACAGAGGCGACTGTCTTCTCGTGGACTGAATACGCGAAACGGCAACACGAAAACACTGACGAAAGCGAGGTCAATCAGGAAGGACCTTCAAGGAACAGTTTATGCGACGAGAGTGATAACTGAAATCATAGCGAGTGGAACGGGGGCGCAATAAATGAAAATGAATCTGGGGGCATCATTGCACAGGAACCGATCAAAATCGATTGTGAAGCTGACATAAATGCAGGCGGTTTCTTGCAGACGACGAGCACATCATGGGCGGTGGCAGGGACAACAAGATTCGAAACTGCCATGTGAAAGATGGCAGTGAGGTGGGGACTCCAATGGATATGGAAGTATCGTTTTCAGAGTAGTCTCACATGAAAGTAAGGGGACAGTCGTCAGGATTGTATGACTAGAGCACGCTACGCCAGCTAGAGGCAGTTGTGTCAACATCTATGAATGCGGCAATGTGAACAAGGATCTCACCTCAGTCGTCACAGTACGAGCTGAGGGAGAGAAAGAAGAAGAGAAAAGAAAACTTTAAGTACCAAACGTCCTACCACGTGTAGGACCCAATGCCCAACGACAAAGTAACAAGATGAGTATCGAGCTGTACAAAAAGAGGCCTCAAGATGTTCGTGCAACCTGACCTATTTCGGACATCGTCATCGCCAACAAGAATAGGAAGCAGCCAAGTGATCGTTTTGGACGCGAAGAGTCACGAAAACGTGACCGAGTGAGAAGCACACGACGAAGGATGGACGCGGAGGGTGGACATTGCAACCGACTCGACGACAATGGCGAGTGGATCAAGGCGTCTCAGGTCAACCACACTAATATTCCCACGCTCATCCTAATTGTTGCGGCAGAGTCTTCAACAGGTTATCATAATATAAGGATGCTAGTCTCACATGCGATCGAAGAATTATTAGTCCTAAAACAATACCAGAATAGAGTTTTTATATATTTATATTAGACATCAGGATAGTGGATCAGCAGTGTTATCATCGTAGCAATACTGCTGAGTTATTAGAAAGCAACATTCCGTGCACCATATATCACGGAAAGAGTTCAAAGCAAAGCGATCAAAGCCCAGAGAATTCAGACCCAGGGCTATGGTGACGTTTTGAACTCGGCTCATCCGGTGGAGGACTTGCAGGACGCTTCGAGCCGCTGGGCACCCATTTCAAGTCTGTCCACACGCTGGGGGGATCACCAGATAAGCCAACCGTTAACCCCCGGCGAAAGCCCTTAAGACCTGTCTGAGCCTTGTCGCCGACAGGCCAAGGCTTCTTGTCCAAGGCCTTCCGAATCTCGTCAATAAAGAACGAGGAAGATGCCAGTTTCCGAGTGTTCTCGTCAAACTCTTCAATCCTGAGACAGAGTTGTTGAAGTTCCTCACTGGAATCAATCGCTATTCGACTTATCTTTTCTCGATCCTCTTCTTTGGGTGACCATGCACCATACAACGACGTGAAAGGCTTGCTCATCTCACATATAAGCTGAGCAAGTGGCGTTTCCTGCAGTAGCTGAAAGGTTTGAGACAGATAAGTCCCAGAACCAAAGGACTTGGACTTGGGCATATCTGCAAGCCCAGAATCACGAGGCGCGGTGTAATCGTCGAATACGTTGAGATCGCCCCAATGAGTCCAAATATTATACGAAGCAGCGGCGGGGACGTAGTGCACCATCATCCACCCCAGGACGTGCAAGAACGATTCGAGGTCATCCACGAACTCGTGCCTCTTGGCAGGTTGTTGAGGTAGTTTTGCAGATATGAACTGCCATGTTCCCTAATAATGCCCTAAGTGCATATTAGCCTGATTTCTGTCGATGCGTTTACCGTGCGACCGGGGCGCCCACTCTCAGCTCCCCCCACACCCTCCGCCGACTCCCAATCTATCAACAGCCCTCTCCCCTTGTCCGTAAAATTGATATTCCCCGGACTTATATCGCAATGTAACAAGATCGCGTTCTTGAATATGTGCTCGAAAGCTTCAAGTTGGCGTGTGAATATACGGTTTCGTATCGATCACAGTAGACATACCTATCAGCGCATCGTAGACCCCGGTAACCAATTCTCTTGTACAATGAAACTCGGATAGTTCACGGGCGACAACCCTGTGGGCCAGCCGGAAGTGCTGGAAAGGTGGTATGCTCGGTTCGGCGCGCGCCATTTCCACGCCTATGAACTCTTGAGTTCTTGTCCTGTCTCCGACGACATCCCCGCCGGCAACACATTCTGGAATTTTGGATGCCTTGTGATCGTGGAGGGTCTGAGTGAGGTCTGGAGAGGAGGACAATCTCCAGGTATCTTTCATGTAGATCTCCTGCCCTTCGCACCGCGGCGCTTCCTTCACATTTGGTCCTGCATCCAGACTCTCCGCTTTGCTATTAGACTCTACTTCCCCATTGGTGTTCGTGCTGCGAATCCAGACCAAGGGGAAGGTGGGAGTAGGCCTGCTAACCAGCGATAAACCTTGTGTCGGTGGTCTGGGACCATGCACATATCCTTTCATACCATGCACAGTTATGTTCGACAGATTTACAGACTCGTCATGCCCCCGTTCGCTCGCGAATAGGTGGTCGAACCGCCACAGAAATTGTGCCATTAACTCAGGTTCTTTTAGGTAATCAAATGCAACCGTGGCAATTGTACCAGCAGAATCCCATCGGAGGAATCGCGCAGCATCACCTTCGACCAAGATCGAAAATGAGAAATTCCGGAATCGCCTGCTGTGGTGAGCACAAGCGTAGCGGGCCAATCGTCTATGGGTATTCATTCCGTCCTTAGTTCCCACGACGAACGAGCCTCTGTCCACGGCCAGATGACGCTCCTCTGAGTCTTGGCAATCCTGGGGGGATTTACATTTCACCCAGAGCTCCATCCTCGAAAAATCTGTACAATCTGGTGCAGTAACACCGTCGACTCGAGTATAGACAGAGACGTCTATCCTTAGCTTCACATTCAACGTCGTGTCTCGCCTGTTACTTGTGTCGACCGCGTCCATATGAGGCATCCACCCTCGCATCGCATCGATCTGAATAGAGTCAACGACTGGGACTCGACCGATTTCTACATGCACTCACAAATTTGTCGTAGCGAGGACTATCCAATCCGTCTTTCGGAACATGCTCGAACGGATTCTGGACGGGTGGTGGTGGTGGCATACCTGAAACATGAAGAAACTCTTGAAAGAATTCCCCAACTTGTACGGTACGCAGCCAACAGTAGCTCAGCTCTGTCGATGTCTCTTCGTACTCCATCGAACTCGAGGCTTTGAAGGCAGAGGTCTTGTCAAGGCTGGCGCTTCCCAACAACAGGTGGGTCCCGTGGGGCAAGTGAGCGTTGTGGAACAGACTTGGCGTGCTCAACTGATGAGATTTCTGATGGAGGAAATGTTGTGTCCTGGTGTACATGAGACATGTTTACATGTGTGCGGGAGAGTTAGGACCGACCTAGCGTGCAAGTAGAGTCGGTATATATGCTCTCTGGTGGACGATATAGACTAAATTACGAGATGTCCTAGGGGCCACGTCGCGAGAGGGGCATGAAACCACGTGATCATTAACAGTGGGCCGGAACGTCACCGGACGTTACTCTACCTACCTACTAAGTAAGTCGACCACGACACCCTCCGCACGGCGTCCACCAGGCAAGCATGAAGAGGATGGGGCAGGGCAGGGAATTGCAGGCGCAGTCTCACTACGACAGTGTCGGGAATGCGGCAACACGTGCGCACGTAGCTTTCACAATGGTCTGTCACTGTGCGGAACTGATAATGGACGCTCTAGAATCGGGTCTCGTTTAGTAAACCTTTCCCTATGATTGTAATCGCGTGGACGCACAGCCAGATTCCGAGGTGATTACGAGGGATAAGACAAACAGGTGCAAACCATTGACGAGAGGGAGGTGAATCGGGACCTTCGAAGAACAATCAACGCGACGAGAATGATAACTGAATTAATAGTGAGTGGGACGGAGGTACAATAAAATGAATCCGAGAGCATCGCCGCACGGAAGTCGATCGTGAAGTTGACATAAACGCAGTCGATT
>JBBPJT010000274.1:0-33565 GCA_038088895.1 Xerocomus potaroensis | reverse complement strand
CTCCTTAGGACGCCACAATTTAATTCTCTTCAGCAGGATCCTGCGGAAAACCAAATCAGTAGCCCGTATGTGTCGTGATGTCATTGTAGATGTCTGTCCTTGCTCGTTTTGAATGCACCATTGACAGTATCGAGACGGAGACGGAATACGAAACAGCATCAGAACATGATCGGGACGAGGGCAGTTCACTTTTAGCAGTCGAAACAATAGCCGCTACAGATAAGAAACGACTTCCAATCCATATCCGTATGTGTGTTGTTTTACGGGTACTTTTCATGACCCTATGTCGATTGACAGGGCAAAAGTTGGATGAGGTCTCACGGTGGCTTGCTCCATTCGAGTGTGCAGGCCGACACAACGATATGCTCAAGTTGCGTCAGGAAGGCACAAGCAGGTGGCTTTTCGACACAGAGGAGTTTAAAAAATGGAAGACATATGGGAAACGATTTTTGTGGTTGTGTGGTAAAGGTATGTTGCATGGTACATTACTGGATTATAATTGGTCCCATCGATGTATTCATAGCTGGTTGCGGAAAGTCAGTAATAGCGTGGGTCCAGTCCATCCCATCATACATCCGTGTCTTTGCTGATGCATACAGTGCATCGACGATCGAGTACCTCAGGAACTCACTGAAAATAGATGAGGTGTTGGCGTTCTTCTATTGCGATTTCCGGAACGAGCGGACGACAAGCTCCACGGAGGTGATGCGTTCTGTGCTTTCTCAGTTGGTCTGTCATGTCCGTGATTGTGGCATAGACCCTGGGGATCTCCCAAACGAGATACTCGAACAGAAGAGCGAGGGCTTGTTGTCTCTCGGCGACCTTGATAAACTCTGTGATCTGATTTCGCGCTTTGCAAGACGTTTCCGTTACGAGCCATTCATAGTGATTGATGCGCTCGATGAATGTACAGATATCGAGTCGCTCCTGGGTGCTGTAATCGCCCTCGAAGATGTTCGACTATTAGTGACAAGCCGTCCACACCAAAGTATCACCCGTTGTTTTACAGGACGTCGGTCACTTTCTTTCGAGAGCATGATCAGAGAACTGGGAGCGGATATATCGTTGCATGTCAGGCGGGAAATCGAGTCGCATGACCTGCTGAGATCTGCTGGGGAAGCCATGCGGAGGGAGATAAACACTGAGTTAAACAGGAGAGCGGAGGGCAGGTAACGCAATGTCTTCTTGTCTCACGATTCATACTTCCTATTTTCTAGGTTCCGGTGGGTCCAGTGTCAAGTTGACGCTGTCAAACGATGTGGAACCATGCAAAAACTACGGGAAGTGCTTGATAACCTCCCAAACGAACTAGAATTGTCATACGAGAGAATCTTAGGAGAAATCGACGAGCGAAGGACAGAAGGGCTGCTCGTACGACACGCGCTAGCATGGGTCATGGTAGCGTTGGAGCCCTTGCGCTTAGCTCAGATCGTCGATGGTCTTCTGGTTGTATCCAAAGAAGAAAAGGTTGGTCGTGAATCGTTGAGGGCTGAACTTTTACATGCGCTATCAAGCCTTGTATTGCACAATGAAGAAACTGATGTCCTCATATTATCGCATTACAGTGTCAAGGTGTGTCACGGGACATCTTCGAAGCCCGCAATATCCACATAATTTGTCTGATAGGAATACCTGACCAGTAATACGACATTGCCGATGTACCAGGTCATTCCCCATGAGGCACATGCCGCAGTTGCCCAGATGTGCATGCACTTCATCTCTCTCTTCCTGGAGGCAGGGCCATCGCAACGTAGTGTTGATCCATTGCAAACCTTTCCCGTGCTCTCCTACGTTCTCTCTTCTGGTCTCAGCCACCTTGCCCATGTTGATCCTGGCTCAGTGGCTGTCCTCAGAACATTGCAGCTCCTTGGTTCAAACGTACACTGTCATCCATCACATTGGACGCTTCTCTGTGAATTGCGGGAGAAAGTTCTCCGATGGCCATATCCTCCATGGCCATCGTCAAGACACGATTTTGTGCCCTATGTCCTGATCGCTTATTCCTCTCCTGGGTTGCTTCAATTATTCCTCTCCAGTAGTTGCCATATGAAGCCAAGGGTCAAGACGAACCCTCTCGTGTACGCCGCGGACCTGCGGAAGACGGAACATGCCAGGGTCCTCTTGACTTATGGTGCCGATATGAACGCGCACGGTTTAGTTGTTGACGATTCTCGTCATGCTTCTACTCTCGACATTGCGATCGATCTTGGATTGGATGACCTTGTTGGCGAACTCCTGCAGAAAGGATGCTTGCTGACATCTGAGGTACTCACGACTGCTATCTGTATGCCTTGGTGCAGCACTCGAGTGCTTGTGAAGCTCATGCAAACTGGCGGGTTCGAGAAATGGGCTCACGATATTGGAGAGGAAAAGATGCTCCGAAGCGTATTCAATAGTGCCAGGCCGGGTTCGGGGGACAGCAAGAAGACAGATCAAGACCATGTTTCCCTAGCACGCATACTCTGCAATATTGGATTCAACCTGTCTGCAAATACCCGGTTTGGTTCAGAGCTCGTCGAACGGGCCATACATGCGGCACATACATCAATGCTGGAGTTTTTACTTCCACTAGACCAACCGCCTCCTTCCCAATGTCTTATTACTGCGTTAACCGGTGATACGTCCGAGACGGTGCTTATGGTTCGTTTCTTGCTTCAAAGGGAAGTTGATATACACGTCGTCTCAGATGGACACAGGGACACAGCGCTCCACCTAGCTGTTATGTGCCCTTGGGAACCACGGAGTTTGGAACTAACAAAGATACTCGTGGTTGCGGGTTGCAATCCCACCTCCCGCAACTCTGAGGGTCAAACACCTTTCGAAGTTGCCATTGAGCGTGGGTACACGTCAGTGGTGGAACACTTACTCTCCTACAATCTGCGGTTACCCTCAGAGATCTTATCGGCAGCTCTACGAAAACGTCTGGCTCCCCAGATAGTCGATGTCCTCATCGATAAGAGTGCTAATTTATGTTCCGCCACATCCGCCAGCCATGCCTTATTTCATCTCGCCATCGCTGAGTATCCTGACGAATCGACGTGTTTACACTTTGTAAGGAGGTTCATCGAAGCCGGTTGCAATCCTAGCGTCCGTGATTCTAAGGGTCAAACAGTCCTAGAAGCTGCCATCAGGCATGGGTACACTTCGGTGGTGGAGTACCTAGTATTCCACGATGTTTCCTTACCCTCAGAGATCATACCAATTGCACTACAAGAACGCTTGGATACCTCAACGGTTGAATTCCTGATCAAGAAGGGTGCTGAACTGAATGATTCCATAACGTCCGATGGGAACACTATATTTCATCTTGCCATCACCAAATATCCTCCACCCACGTGCTTAGATTGGGTGAAGAAGTTCATCAAAGCTGGGTGCAAGCCCAGTGCCTGTGATTCCACGCGTCAATCAGTTTTAGAGGCCGCCGTCAGACGTGGATACAATTCGGTAGTGGAGCTTTTGCTCTCCCATGATGACGTCTTCTTACCCCCAAAGATTCTACCGATCGCAGTGGAATATTGCTTGGATCCACAGACAGTTTTACTCCTTGTTGAAAAGGGTGCTGACTTGTCCACCACAATGTCCAATGGGAATACCATATTACATCTCGCCATCAACGCTTACTCTGATGAATCAAGGTGCCTAGAATTGGTAAAGAGGATTATCGATGCCGGTTGCAATCCCAGTGCCTTCAATTCTGTGGGTCAAACCGTTTTAGAATTTGCCATCAAATCTGGAAACAATTCAATGGTGGAGCTTTTACTCTCTCACAATGTTATCTTACCCCCAGAGATTCTACCAATCGCGCTGCAAGAATGCTTGGCCCCCCAGATGGTGGAGATCTTGCTCGAAAAATGTGTTGACCAGCAGTCCATCACATATAACGGGAATAGTATTTTTCATCTTGCTATCAACGGGTACACTGAGCCAACGTGTCTCAAGTGGGTAACGCAGTTCATCGGGGCTGGTTGTAATCTGGACGTTCGCAATACTGGCGGTCAAACAGTTTTAGAAGCCGCCATCAAACGCGGGTACGCTTTGGTCGTGGGCCTTCTTCTCTCCTGTGGCGCCTTCTTGCCCCCCCAAATCCTATCTCTTGCACTGCGGGAACGCCTGGCTCCCCAGGCGGTTGAAATTCTGATCCAAAAGGGTGCCGATTTGCATGCCACTACACCCGATGGAAACACCATATTACATCTGGCCATTACCGAGTACTCTGATGAATCAACATGTCTTGGCTGGGTGAAGAGGTTTATCGAAGCCGGCTGCAGCCCCACCGTCCGCGATTCCAAGGATCAAACAGTCTTAGAAGCCGCCGTCAAGTGCGGGTTCACTTCGGTTGTGGAGCTTCTACTCTCCTACAATGTCTCCTTACCTTCAACAATCTTGCCGGTCGCATTACGGGAGCGTTCCGCTCCCCAGATGATCGAATTTTTGATCGAAAAGGGTGCCGATCTCCATTCCACGTCAGATGGGAATACCATCTTGCACCTTGCCATCACCGAGTATCCCGAATCGACGTGTTTGGATTGGATAAAAAAGTTCATTGGAGCCGGTTGCAATCCCGGCGCCCGCAATTCGAATGGTCGAACAGTTTTGGAAGCTGCTGTCAAGCGCGGATATACTTTGGTTGTGGACCTGTTGCTCACCTTCAATGTCATCCTTCCCCTGGGAATCCTTCCAGTTGCACTACGAGAGCGCGTTGTTCCCCAGATGATCGAGTTCTTGATTGAGAAAGGCGCTAATCTGCTCGCCACTACATCAGATCGGAATACCACATTACATTTGGTCATCACCAAGTACTCTGATGAATCAGTGTGTCTGGAGTGGGTCAAAAGGTTCATCGAGGCCGGCTGCAGTCCCGCCGCTCGAAATTCTGACGGTCAAACAGTTTTGGAAGCAGCTATCCAGAGCGGTTCTACGTCGGTAGTGGGACTTCTACTCTCCTACGATGTCGTCTTTCCTCCAGACGTCCTGCCGGTTGCACTACGGGAGCACTCGACTCCACAAATGGTCGAATTCCTGATCGAGAAAGGTGCTAATCTGCAATCCGTTGCGTCCAATGGGAATACCATACATCATCTTGCCATAACCGAGTACTCTCAATTACATTGTTTAAACTTGGTAAAGAAGTTCATCAAAGCGGGTCGCAATGCGACCACTCGTAGTCCTGATGGTGACACGGTGCTAGAAGCTGCTATTCGTCGTGAATATACATCGGTAGTGGAATATCTTCTGCTCCAATGTGATCTCTGGTTTCCTTCTGACGTCTTATCAAGGGCACTAGAGTGGCGCTTATCCCTCCGGACGATACAGTTCCTAATTCACAAGGGTGCTGATGTACGTTTCATTGCGCCCAGTGGGGGCACTTTACTACATCTCGCTCTCGAGTGGCAAGACCCTAAAGTGCGCCTTGATTTGATGAAGACTTTTGTCGAGGCCGGATGTGATACTGCTGTTTCTGATTTCGGGGGACAAACGGTCCTTGAAGCTGCCATTGCACAGGGACATATTTCGATAGTCAAACTCTTACTTTCATATACCGCCTTTCCTCCTTCCGATCTATTGATGTTGCTCAAGCGACGCTTCATTCCTGACATGGATCGATCCTGGATTCCTAAAACTGCTAGCGACGTGGATGCCGTACTTCTTCTGGCCATGGGTGAATATGACGTATCAACCTGCATTGACTTGATCACCAGCCTCATCGGGGCCGGGTTGGATCTTGCTTCCTGCACAAGCAAAGGCATAACAACCGTGGAGGTGGCTGTTCGGCGCGGGCTCCCTTCTATAGTAGAACTCCTGCTCCAGAACAATGTTCCGCTTTCCCCAACCGCCCTAACAATTGCGCTTATTCGCTACTCGGATCCTCTGATAATTCACCATCTGGTTCGCAGAATCGTTGATGATCGCGCAAAGTCCGGGAAGGTTGCTCGTAGTCGCATTACTACCTCTGGGTATGATTGGGACGGTCTAATTTCGATGGCCCAGACGTCGTATATCAACAGGAGAAAGCTCCCGGAAGTCATCAAAATGCTTGAAGGGGCTTCACGCGCAGGTTGATGGGTATCTTCGATTTGACACGGACAAAGTAGCAGGTCAGTACCATTCGGATGAATACTTACTACCAGATGGATACGGTATTTATGTTTTCCACTCGCAGCGCCATTGACACTACCTGTCTTGACTGGTCTACAATTGGCGGTGAACTTGCAGTCTTCTGCAGAATGAATTTATGCATACCTTTTTCTGTTGTTCTTGATTGTGTTTGCTGTTTGATAATGCTTTGTTCTCAACAAATAAATTTGGGTGGCCTTCATTCTTGAAATATGCAATGTTTAGGTACTTTTTACTATGACACGATACAATCATCCCCTCATCTCTATATCTCCGTCTTCGTTATCATCAGTGACCTCTTCCCATTCTTCATCGCTGCCAATCCCTTCTGCTGGAGATGGGTGTATTCCAAGTGTATCCAATGTTCTAATGAGTTCTTTGGCATGTTCGAGCAGAGGTACATCGGAATGCCCTAGAGAAGTGTGTAACTGCAAGAGATGACCACGCGTCCATGCCACACCAAGAGGAATAAAATAGAGGAAGCACCCACAGTCTGACAGGTCTCCAGGCAATCCCGCGCATCCCTCGCCATGTCCTGCCATCCCGACTGCTCTTCCTCTTTGCCCAGTTCAGCGGTGGCAGAGTCGTCTCCGTTCTTTTTGCGCTCTGCCAGTAACCACCATGCCCAACCCATGAGGTACCACACCTCGATGTTGGCGTCGTCTGCGGCAAGCACGCCCTCGAGGAGAGTCAACGCATCCGCGCATGCATCGCACTCGAGAAACAACTTTGCACGAGCGATGCGCGTCTGGACGGGTAGTGCGTCGAGTAAGGAGAAATTATACGGACGTAGATTTCCTGGGGAATCGGTGGTGTCCTGCGCTGAAGGGGGAGGTGGGAACGTCCGGAGAGCTACGAGGGCATCCTCTGGTTTTTCTTGGGAGAGACGCACGCTGGCGAGGGTCTGGAGCGTTTCCAGGTTTTGAGGGTCGATCTGGAGAGCGAGAGCGAGGAGGGCATCACATGTGCTCGAGGCAGTTGGGTCGACGCTATCCCACACCCGCGTGTATCAGTGAAGGATAACTGGAAAGAGGGAGGGAGGCACTCACCATAGATCGTACTCTGGATCCATCCAAATCTCTACCATGCCAAGGTAGGCGCGGATGATGTTTCCCCTGATTTCAGCATCGTCGTCTTCGGACGTGTTTTCTGTCGATGTAGATTTTCCCTTGAGTTGGGTCTGGAGGAGATCGATCGCGGACTGGTAGCACGAGAGGGCTGCGTGTGGGTCATCATCCGTGAGCTGTGCAAGGTATAGATACGCAGATGGAGGCGGGGGAGATGGGGCCTCGGGGTGAGGGGGAACAAGGGTAAGGAATAACTGGTGCAGAGTTTCAGTGGATCACAGTGGCAGGGCAGCATATCGACATACTTGTTTAGCATCCTCGACATCGCCGATTTCTAGCAGAGTAACGGCCAGAATTTCCTTTGCTTGGTTTTTTTCTGTAGGGGTGGCATCTTCCCTGGCAAGTACACGCTCGGTGAACTTGCGGGCGAGTGGATAGTCACACTGGACGATGAGATCCTGTGCTTTTGAGAGCAGCGATGAGATGGAAGGCAATGATGAAGTTGTCGCTGAAGCGTATGTGGTTTGTGCACCCTTTTTGTGCCTAGTCCTCGCGCGGCCCATTCTCGGTGGTTGTTTGTTTCCAAGGCTGCTGGTAAACAACGATCCGGCCCGGGAGATGCCGTGCTTGCGATGCGAGCGATCTATCACAAGTGTAGTAAAAATAGAGATAATCGATCAATAAAGATAAGACTTGGAACCGAGATGAGGACCGCATTAACGACAGTCACGTCAATGTTCAACATGACAATGTGGTTTTTGCATCTTTTCCTCTCACCATCACCATGGCATCCCCAAAATCAGGTCGCATCTTGTTGGCGTACTCTGGTGGTCTCGGTACGTTCATCCTGCGATCGTTTATCGCACCTGATTGACAGATCATCAGACACCTCTTGCATCCTCGCATGGCTCGTCGAGCAGGGATACGAAGTATACGCCCTCATCGCCGACGTCGGTCAAGAAGAGGCAAGTACATCTGCCCGCACACCCTTTCTGCACGCTCATGAGCCATGTCAAAGGACTTTGTCGCTGCCGAACAAAAGGCTTTAAAGTCTGGAGCGACGAAATTTTTCAAAGAGGTACCTTGTTCGGTTCATCCAAATCCCATCGTGCTCTGATGCAGACGAAAAAAAAAGGACTTGAAGCGCGAGTTTATCACGGAACTGATTTACCCGGCTGTCCAAGCCAATTGCATCTACGAGGTTCGCATCTTTCTACCCCAACCGCACCCTGATCGTCATCTCAAAACACAGAACGTATACTTGCTCGGCACTTCGCTTGCTCGTCCTGTCATCGCCCGCAGCATGATCTCCGTCGCGGAGAGGGAAGGATGCGAGTAAGTTGCGTCCGCCTCCGTCGTTCGCTTCTTCACCGATCTGTTCTCCAGGTACGTCGCACACGGATGCACCGGTAAAGGAAACGATCAAGTCCGCTTCGAACTCGCCTTCTACGGTCTCAAACCAGACATCAAAGTCATCGCACCGTGGCGTCTCCCTGGTACGTCTCCTCTCCCGCCGTTCAACCTCGGTCCACGCATTCACGCCTTACCACCAGAATTCTATAATCGTTTCCCCGGTCGTCAAGCACTCCTCCAATATGCCGCCGAAAAGCAGATTCCCGTTCAACAAACCACCGCAAAGCCCTGGTCCACGGACGAAAATCTCTTCCACATCTCCTACGAAGCCGGTATCCTCGAAGACCCCAACACAACCCCTCCCGCAGACATGTGGAAGCTCACGGCATCCATCGAAAACGCGCCCTCCGAGCCCGACCGGATCTCCATCGAGTTCAAGAACGGCCTTCCCATCAAGGTCGTCACGTCGGACAAGACATACACCGACGCCGTCGACATCTTCCTCGAGCTCAACGCGCTCGCAAGGAAACACGCCATCGGGCGGATCGACATCGTCGAGAACCGCTTCATCGGCGTCAAATCTCGCGGGTGCTACGAGTCTCCCGGCGCGACCATTTTGCGTGCCGCGCACATCGACCTCGAAGGACTCACCCTCGACCGCAATGTCCGCGCGCTCCGCGACCAGTTCCTGACCGTCGGGCTCGGTCGCATTCTCTACAACGGCCACTTTTTCACGCCCGAACGTGAGTTTTTGACCAGCGCGATTCCAGCCAGTCAGCGGACCGTGAACGGGGTCGTCCGTCTCAAACTCATCAAGGGGAATGTCGTCGTCGAGGGGCGGTACTCGGATGAGGTGAGAGAGCGTCGTGTGCGTGCTTCTAACAACCCGGTTTGACGCTCAGAGAACATGATAGGGCTTGTACGACGAGCACCAATCGTCTATGGACGAACTCGGTGGATTCGAGCCGACCGACACGACGGGGTTCATCCAGATCGAGAGCATCCGCATCAAAAAGTACGTCCTCGTTCTTGTCCCGCAATCACAGATGCTGACCGTCTACCCAGATGGGCACAGGCAAACGCGCGCAGGGGCCAGGCCGGTGTCGAACCCAAGGATGTGTACGGATCTCGTGTCTAAAGAATACGTGTGTGTATAGGCGGAGACGAGGAATGACCAAGCTTTTACCGTGAACTGTTGTATACTATTGCGTTGCATGGTGAATCGTATACATTCATCTATCGCGAGAGTGGAGCGGCGTCGTCGACAATCATTGCAATCGCTACCGTGACTAATGGTATATGGGCATCAGGGTATCACGGGTAGAAAAAAAAATGGAATGAAAAAGGATGCACGTTGGCGTACAATCGACGCCTTTTGAACGACTCAATCGAACCACCCAGCCATCCGCATCGCTTCGCCGAGTCCATCCCACTCGCTGCGTCCCTTGGCGTGTCCCGACGATGAAGCCACGCTGGCCACGCCAATATCGTCAGCCCGGACGTGCGCCTTCCGACACGCAAGCTCCGTTGCGAATCTGCCCCCAGCTCTTCAAAACACAACCTCGGACTAAAACACAAGTACGACGCACCTCAAACACTCGTCCAACCGCCACCGAATCCCAACATCGACCGCGCCGTCTTTGCCCATCACATCCGCATCAGCGTTCAGGCCGAGCCCAGGCACGTATGGCGGGCCAGGCATCACCCGCCGACTCAACGCCCATATCATCCCAGCCACAAACGCAGCGTGGGCACCCTCCTCGTCAAGCTCCACCTCAGCTTCTCTCGTCCGCTGCGGCTGTGGCGTGTCCCTCCCCCCACCATCGACCTGCTCCTCGTCCTCGTCCTCCTCCTCGTCCATCGGATGGAACGACTCCCCGCTTGGCCGGGGTGCACGCCCGTCGTCGTGCTGCTGCGTATATGCGCTGTCCTGCGAAAACGACCCGTCACCCGCGGCGGCCCAATAATCAGACGCAGAGCGTACGCTCTCACCGTCCCACAAGGAACGCGTGCCGTTCGTGGTCGCGTTGGACGCGCTATGGTTGTGGCCATGCATGGTGGGCTGCGTCCAGCCCGAGCTTTGGAGGTATTCGCTTGTCGGAAGGCTCAGGAGGGCAGCGCCGTCGCGGCCGGCATTGAGGACGAGCAACGCGTGTGGGGCGGCATAGCGTGCGAGCGAGAGGAGTATCGCACGCGGGGTTGGCAAGAAGCTAGGCGAGGTCGGGGAGTGACCAGGCTGGGATGATCCAGAGAAGGCAAAGGTGGTGGTAGTGAGAAAGATAACGTCCGCGTGGGGAATGAGCTGTCGGGTGTGTCAGACCCTCGAAATTGGGATGGGGTAAGAGAAACAACAGACCACTTCGACGCCGTCGCGAGCACGGCGACCAAGGTCAACAGAGATGGCACAGTAAGAGCGCCACTTGCGTTCGCGTGCGAGACCATCTATGCCGACGAGGTTGGCGATCGTAGTGCGCACGCTTCGACCTTCGAGATGGAGCCAGTCGAACGGCGCGGGTGAATTCGGATTTGGGCTCGGAACCGCATAGGCGTGCGGCGCTGTAAGGGACGTGTTGGTGGAGGGTGCGGTGCCCGGACGTGTGGATACGGACGAACGCGGTGCGGTCGGGGGTGCGAGCGCGTTTGGAAACATGGGAACGGGAGATGGTTGCTGTTCTCTAGCGGGGGGTGTGGTTTGTGGCGGCGGAGGGATGTTGAGGCCGATGTAGTTCTCAGGGGCAAGGACAGGTCCGAGGAGGGCAATAAAGTCCTCATGCGAGACCTCGGGGAGGGGATTGTGGTTGATGACAGTGCGCGTGTCGGTGTCGCGGGCATGGATGACCCAGGCAGAGGGTACGCCAAGGCCAGTCCAAATTTTGCAATATTTTGTACGCACGCCGACGGCTTCGAGGGAGTCGCGAAGACGTGCGGCATCTGGGTTGCTGCCTAGGGAGGCAACGAGCATAGGTTCGACGGTGCCCATTGTGGGGACGGTGGCTGCAAGCTGTGCGAGGACGGTGAGGACATGGACGGCAGGACCACCGCGTGAGGTGAGGACGGACTGTGCGCGGGATACGGAAGCTGGGATGGGATGGGACGGGAGAACGAGAGTATGAGTGAGAAAGACGGCGCCAGTAGCGAATATTCGGAGTGGAGGGGCGACGACGGCGGGGGGGATGGTGTCTCTTCGAAGGCGTGCCATGATCATGCGACGCAGTCAACCTCGACCCGGCATCGTCTCAACCCTGACACATTTTTTACGGCTTTGCCTCGTGTTTCGCACCATTCAGCATCAGCATTCTCAGCGGGGGAACGACGTTGGATCGGATCTGGACGTGAGTTCAGTCATGCTCACATGAGCGGACACAGAGGGGGTTACTGAAACTGTACTACTTACTACATAACGAATACCACAGTGTGCGGTGAGTACTACAAAACAGGGACAACCCAGGCTACGCATTCAAGGACTCACCCAGCTTCACTTCATCCCCCTTAGGCATGCATGAACGACACGGCGGCGCTACCACGTCCATGAATTTCATTTCAACCACCCAAAATTTACATATTCAAGTCCATCTTCAAGCCGGACTGACGACCAGCTCATACGGGTACTTGTTTTCTCCACTCGATTTCCACTCTCTTCGCTCAGCCCGTTCTGCCCGTCGATTTGCCCTCCTCTCAGCACGGCGCGCGTGCTTCTCAGCCCTGCGGTCATATCTCTGCCCATGCCCATTCTTTTCGTCATCCGAAGACGAGTCGTCGTCACGTCTACGCAGGTCCGGGGACACCCCTGGCAACGGCGAATCCCCGACCTTGCCACTCAGACGTTGCGACGCTTGGCAAAGCACCACCTCCATCCGCCTCGGTCCAAAAAAGTACTGCAAGAAACGCGCGTGAGCACCGCGCGGTGGTCAACACACACAAACGCAAGGACTGACGTGGTTCCAATGATCGACGAGGTCGCCCGCCGCACTTCGGTTCCTGTACTTCATCCGCTTCTCAATGGCCATCGTCGCTAGGAATCCCGCTGTGACAAGTTACACCACGTTGGTCAGTCCTCCATGCTACCACAGGTCCGTTCCAAAAACATACGCACTAAAGAAGCTCATCCCCGTCACCATCGGGATGACGTTGGATTTGATACGCTGACCGGCCGAGAGCGACCCCGCCTTTTTCACATCACTCAAAAAGCTAATCAAGAAACCCGGTCAGTTTCCCATCGGTTTGAATTCCGCAGATCAGCCTGACACTCACCGCTTCCAGTCCTCCTCCGTCACGTCGTGGGTCGCGAATGGGTGCGGGTTGAGTGGGCATGCAGGGGGCAGCTCTGGGAAGCCCTTGCTCAGCTCGTAGCTGTTGGAGACCAGGCGCATCGGTTCGAACGCGCCGTAAGGAAACTGTGGTGCAGGCGGACGGTTCCACATGGGTGGGTTTCCCTTGTTGCCGAAGAAGGCGCCGAGCGACATTTGGTTGGTCTCTTGGGGGCCAGACGAAGACGATGGGCCGGCATCAGGGTGGTAGAAGCTGTCGACTGGCGGGCCAAGGACTACTTCGGGCGGAGCCTTGTAATCGTTGGCTGGTCTGTGATCTGGATGGCTCACGACATACCCGTAATCGGGCGGTGGTGGGTACTGCGACGGTGCTGGTCCATCGCGGGAGGCGTAGGTGGAAGAAACCTGCTCAGACGAGTAGACCCAGCCTGATTGCGAGGATTTTTCGTTGGGGTATTGGGACATTCTGGTATGGACATGACATATGTGAGTGATGAATATATAGCTGAGTGGTATCCAAGGTAATTGGGGGAGGGCAGTGTGACATTGACACTGCCCAGCGCCCTCGCGAAGCGATGCACAGGAATCTGAGACATCCTTTACGGACCGACATCACGCCTGATCTGCCCGCAGCCGGGGCGATGAACTGGTGGTTGTAATAATACCTCCGGTTCCCCAAAGGAATGAACCACTGTCAGAATGAGAGGGTAAATTAGGGCGTATCGTAGATTGATTGCATAGAGCAAGTATAATTGGGCGTAAAAACATGAATGATGTGATGATCAAAGAAAAGAAGGTGATGTTCTCGTTCATGTACACAAAATGAATGGGGCGAAGGTGTGCATGGGAATATGATGTGCGGGCGTGTTGCAATGAAATAGATACAAGTGCTGTCAGCGTGCAAAGGGGATGCAAACGTCTGGCGGGTCGGTTAGTGTATCTACCAGCGAACGAAGAGTGACGGACAATGTACACATGATTGACCTCTATTTAGGCCCTCGAGAATGACCGAAGGAGACGGAAAATCCAATGGGAGACTAGGGCGAGACGCATAAAAAGGGGTCGTTGCTGAGAGGGAGAGCAGAAGACTGACATTGGGTGGCGACTAATGCACAATAGACTGCAAAAAAGTAGATCTGGTGGTGGACACGGGACTGTTTCCCCTCTCGTTGCAGCTAACGGTTGCGAGTATGGATGGTAAGCATGACGAGTCAGTCGATGGGGGAGAAGAGAGGATGGAGGCGGCGCTCCCTATGTGCGATTTGAGGGATTGTAAGCAGAGGCACTCACGACCTGAGGAAGCGGAGTGGCCCGGGATGAACCGGCATCACTGGCCAGACCTGCTGAGACCGCGACGGAAGGGGGATCAGAAGATGCGATGGGGAGGGAGACGGCTTGTTTGATTGGAAAGACCTCTGACGGAGGGCGGATGGCGATGTCTGAGTGGAGGGGGTGTCGGGAGGGTGGAGGGGGGGAGCGCGGGCGTTGTGTGCGGGTAATGTCATCGCTAACGTCGCTTCTGTCGCTCGGTTCTTCGGAGGAGGAGTGGCTGTGTAGGCCGACGATGCGACTCTGACGTTTCACGAGACCAGGGGGGACGGGAACGTTGGTGGAGCGTAGCTTTGGGTG
Source organism: Xerocomus potaroensis (assembly GCA_038088895.1). Classification (NCBI taxonomy): domain Eukaryota; kingdom Fungi; phylum Basidiomycota; class Agaricomycetes; order Boletales; family Boletaceae; genus Xerocomus; species Xerocomus potaroensis. The sequence continues at coordinate 19,134 of JBBPJT010000274.1, read as the reverse complement.
TGCCCTAAGTTTACCTTTGCCGAGCGGGGGTGGGGTGAGTGGAAACGACTTTGAGATGTGAATGGGCCATGGGGGTAGTTGAGGAGAGATGGAGGAGGGGGGGAATGTGTCTGTGGGCGAGCCCTGGACTGGGGGGAACGGATACTCGAAGCGTTGTGGTCCGAGATCGAAAGGAGTGCCCATGATCTGCTAAGACGGTTGGACGGTGAGCGAGAAAGAAAGGTGAACACGGTGTTTTGTTCTGGGACTAACCTCGCCTGAGGAGCTGGAGGAGAGGCTGATGCCCGAGTCAGAGTTGGGAGAGAACCGGGTGGTCATGTTGATGTTGTTGGTTGGCTGCTGCTGCGCTGGATTCTGTTGAGTCTTTATAAGCTAAGCTGGTTGTCACCCTCCCACTACTACCATGTCTTTTCTGACCCTGCTCTGGCTCGCACTCACTCGCTTTTTATCTCGGTTCTTTAACAGACATTCTTCCCCCGATCTCCCTCTCCCCGTCACCATCCCACAGCACGCACAGGATCCATTCCCAAACATCTCCCTCTCTGGCTGTTTATTCCCTCCCGAACAACCCCCGAACACACCCACCACCACACACGCGGCCACACCGCCCTGCCACACAACGCCCTGCACCCCCACGACCCCGTCCTCCGCGGTAATTGTCAACCTTGATCGCAGCACGCCCTCTCCGACCACAATGTCCGACGGCAGCTTGCAAGTCATCTCCCTCAGCGCCTCTCCCGACATCCCCCGTCTTCCCTCCCCGTGGAGCCCAATCGGAAAACTCGCCTCCCCAAACGTTTGGTTGTCCCCAAATGGCAACCTCGTCACCGCTGACGGTCCCCTCATCAACGATGACACGAACGATCCACCAAGCAGAACAACCACCCTCTCGAGGTTGTCCACGCCCTCCTTGTGTTCTCCGTGCTCTGCCTTTGACGCATTCGGCATCTCCGTATTTGTCAGTCTCGGCGCCGAGGCCGATGCACATGCCACCGACTCCGATTCAACGAACAACTCGGCCGGCTTTTCCAAGCTCGGACATGTCCACGACGAAAACCGTCCGACCATCCTCAACTGCCCTCTCGAGACGCCCAAGCGACGCCAGACACTCTCCTCCGTCACCGGATCAAGCACTACGCATACATCCCGTGCCACAAAGTGTTTCTCAACCCCTCTCACCAAACTGGACATCAACCACGTTCGAAGCACAACTTCCATTTCTTCCATGGCGTACGAACTTCGAATGGGCCTGTTTTCCGACGGCAGGAGCATCTCAGCCTTTGAGAACATCATTTCCCTTCTCGATCAAGCTACTCCGGAGTCTACACCGCCGCATAGTGATTCGACGCAGCCAACGGAGGCCATTTAGGCGACAGGATTTGTGGTACATCTCTTCTCTGTCCATCCTCTATTTTTTTCTCGTCCAAATTCTTGAGATTTGTATCTATCTGCCCCAAATACCCAATTCGACCTATCCATTTAACTACCCCAGTTTCGCTGACGAAGCACACGCGCAGTTGACACGAGGGCACAAGAATGAAAGTGATTCATAATGAAATACTTGTCGGCCCAGCATCGAGTAGGTACCGATCTCGTTAGTGCTGTCAGCACCCACATTGCACGGAGATGTCTGCGATAGGCATGACCACCACGCCACTTGTTCCCAACCGGACATGCACCGCTATCTCAGAGATGGTCCCATCATCTTTAAATCCGCAGCTCGCCTCGTGGCTCCCCTTCACGTTGCCCGCTCACCGCTCCCGAGGAAGGCGTTATCATATGACGGCGACCTGCGTATCCCCATACCCTAGCCGCAAATAATGCGTCTACACGTGTTCGGCGCTTACTTATTCCAGTAAGGACGGCCGCCATCCAGCTCGATTGGTTGCACTATCTGACGGTCCCCGGTCCGAAACAGTCTTTAGGTTTGAGTGGATAAAGCAAGGTTAGTGTATATGTGTGCATTATGTCTCACGCTTGTACTGTTATTTTCTTTATTACTTACGTTTCTTGACATGGTCTTGCGCCTGCCAGATCGGCACAAACAGCGAACACGCGCCCGTACTAGCTCCCCTGCCCCCTTCCTGTCGGTTCAGACAGACGTACCATACCAAGGGCACGTGGCATGCCTCAGAAGCTGATGGGGGAACACTGCATCCAGGCGGCCGTTTGATCCCGATATCTGTACGATCATGCACCCCAGTCGACGTCTTCGTGGAGCAGACATGCACAAAGGGTCGCTGGAATGATTCTTGCTCTCAAATATCCACTGGCGATCCTGATTCGTTTGATAGACGTATGGGATCGGGCTGGGCCACATGAGGAGCACCACAGACTTGCCTCTCTGAATTCTCGCTGGGATTTGACCTGGTTTCTCACCACAGAATGACGAGTTTCGCTGGACAGAGGCCGGATCAGGCGTGATGATGTAGACAATGGCAGTCGCGTGGTTTTCTTATTTCCCTGTCGTGTATCCTTTCAAAACTCCCTTGCTCAAGGACCAAGACTTCCCGCTTGTGGTCGCAATGAAGAAGTTTCTTGCTCATGATGACTTTAAGTCCTGCACGAGGAGACTTTCGGGGGTTGTCTCGGTCCCTACGTGCACAATTTTCACCTGAGAATTTCAATTGACCGAAGCGAAACGAAACAATGCAACCATCTACCAGTGCATCATTTCTCACGTGCTCTTCTGGGCCAGGCCATCGCATAATGAAGTGCAGGATGCCACGCAGTCTTGTCTTCCATGCCGCGTTGTGTCCCGACGCTTTCATGGTCCACCATTTTGTCAAAATCATGTTCGGTTGGCTTCTTTCATTTGGTACTTGTTTCTGTCTGGTGGCATGTAAAGCAGCGGAGTAACACAGTGCCCAGTTCAACAGTACTTCAGGGGGACATGTCTCATTGTTACCTTGTTTCTGCGAGGAAGCACGACTGTCGATAAAGTCATCCACCTCGGATATAAAAGACTAGACCTTTGGCCTCCTCCCAGTTTGATTCAGCTCGTGTCTCTTCTCTCCACATTTTTGAACAGTCTTGCAGCTCATCTTACCTTTCGGCATAGCCAACTCGGACAAATCGATGGCCTCAACGAGGCCATTGTTCTCAACCAAGAGGCGCTGTCGCTTCGTCTACCAGGACATCCAGATCGGTTCATTCCCCTGAACAATCTTGCATGCCATCTCATCACCCGGAGCGGACAGCTTGGGGGAGTTGATGACCTCAACGAGGCTATTGTCCTTGATAGAGAGGCACTTGCACTTTGTCCACCAGGGAACCCAAATGCGTTGCGCCTAATGAGCAGTCTTGCGTCTCATCTCGGTAGTCGATATCGCTGGCTCGGGGGGATCGATGATCTTAATGAAGCCATTGTTCTCGACCGAGCCGTACTCACGCTCCGCCTACCGAGGGACCCAGATCGGTCGGTGTCTTTCAACAACCTTGCACGTAACCTCTCCCTTCGGTATGCCAAGCTCAAAGAGATTGGTGACCTCGACGAGGCTATTGCCCTTACTAGGGATGCACTAGCACTTTGTCCACCAGGACACTCAGATCGGTCACATTCTTTGAATAACCTAGCACTTTATCTCTTCACTCGATACAGGGCACCCGAAAAGAGTGATGATCTCAATGAAGCTACCGTTCTCGCTCGCGACGCGCTGGAGCTTCGCCCACCGGGACACCCAAATCGGTCGGTATCGTTGAACAATCTTGCACTAATGCACTTCGCCCGGTCCGGTCCGCCCGAGGGAATCGATGATCTTAACGAGTCCATTGTCCTTGCCAGAGATGGACTGGCGCTTGTCCCGCCAGGTCACCCAGATTGGTCAGTATCTTTGAGCAACCTTGCTCTATGCCTTCGTACTCGGTCCGTACGCCTGAGTCAAGCGGAGGACGGACAAGAACTGTTCAGTCTGTATGGCGAGCTCGAGCATGTGTCTCGGCCAGTTACTTCATCTGATTCGTCTGCCGCCAAGGCATGGGCTAATGCAGCTGAGGAATTTCTTCATCCCACGACTCTTCTCGCATATGAAACACCCCTTTGCTTACTTATCGAGCATTTGGCTGCTCTACCACCCTTGCCCCAGAACCTTGCCGTCCTTGAATCCCTCTCGTCGTCACTCGCGGTAAACGCTTTCTCGGCTTGTCTTCGTAACCAGTTTCCTGCCAAGGCAGTCGAACTTCTTGAGCATGGTCGGGGTGTTTTCCGGAGACAGCTCTTTCGCCTCCGTTCCCCAGTCGAAGACGCCATCGCATCAGGCCCAACAGGAAACTTGTTGGCAGAGGATTACATGCATCTGACTTTACTTATTCGCATTGCCCTCCATTCACCGAAGTGAGGGTCTGCATGATTGGGTCTGCTAACTCAACTTGGAGTTACAAAAAGTGGTGATCAAGATTCGCGAGCCGCCTAGATGCTCTCGGTTCCTCCTTCCGCTCCTCTTTTCTGAACTCCAACGCGCGGCCAGTGGCCCGTCATCATCGTGAATGCCAGCAAGTACAGCTGTGATGCACTTGTCGTGTTCGTCGACAGGGACCCTGTTCACATCCTGCTGCCAATCACAAAGGAAGCTGTTCGAGAAATGTCATCAAACCTCCGTTCCCTGACCGAGGTCACGAAGACGATGATATTAGAGATTTCTTGGTTTTCTTGCGGGAACTTTGGGAGGTCGTCGCCCATATCATTGATTTCTTGCAGACAGTGTGCCCTCGTGGGTCACGTACCTGGTGGTGTCCTACTGCCAAGTTTTCGCTTTTGCTGCTGCACGCTGCTGCACCGTTTAGAATAGGCCAGATGGGTGTCTCAGATCTCTACATCTCATCTTACACCACCACGTTAAACGCCCTCATTCGTGCTAGACGACCTAGTTCGCTTGACTGTTCGACTGACGAGAACGCTTCGTCGCCATCGGACAAGCGGCAGCTAAGGGCGCAAGTAGACTTTATTCGGTGGACACCGAACTGAACAACATTGGTGAGCTCGTGGATGGTCTCGCAACATTCAAGCGCATCGAAGGGGAGGATGCTTGTATTTCCAAGGTCACTGACGAGCTGGGCAAGACCGAATGGGTACACTTTGCCTGCCACGGGTTCCCGAACCAAAAGCAGCCTTTCGAATCCGCATTTGTGCTGCACGGCGGCCGGTTCACCATCCAACGGATCATCCAGTGTGATGTGCATAACCCCGAGTTTGCGTACCTGTCCGCTTGTCACACGACTGTCGGGGATGAAGAGAGCCCAGATGAGTTGATTCACCTCGCGTCTGCAATGCTATTCCGCTCTGTTGTTGGTGCGATGTGGGCGGTGGATGACTCCACGACGAATACGGTCACGTCCATGTTTTGCAAGCAGATGGTGGACCCGTCTGATCGTCTGGATCATACCCGTGCGGCGCCCGCGCTGCGGAAGACGATGAGGTTGGTGGATATACCGATGGATCAGCGCATTCTTTATGTTCATATTGGTGCATGATTGCTCTGTAACTTTGATCATATCTGAGTGGCAAGTGAGAAGAACATGCGCTGGAAGCATGGCAAGATCTGAACGGACTCTAGCCTGAGAGGTTGATAGACCCCGCTGAGAAATATTTGAGCTTTTGGGGGCGTTGCTAGTGTCACAAATAGAATCGAGTGAAACACGGGAGTGAACATTCACTCGGGACCTCCCGAGAAATGAGGCCGAGGGGTCAGAGTCACGCGAAGAATTCGAGTTTTTCTCTTCCATCAAGTCGACTATGTTCTCCTCAATCTTGTGAGTACTTTAAAATACTCCTCTGTCCGATTCTCAAATTGGTTTCAGCCAGACACACGCAGCCGATCCAAAGGCACCCAACTTTTACCCTGTCTCAGGCTTTGAACCCAAAACCTCTGCCTCTGACTTGTTTGGTGATCTTCGGCCAAGCGATCTGGAGTGGACATGTTCTGGTGGTTTCGTCACCGAAACGCAGACTTTTTATCATTTCCTCGAGGATGACACCCTTCTCCTGTGTCAAGTCATTCATTCCTCCATCGGGTTCGTCTTCTCTTTCAATCTCTGGCAGGGTGACCGACCCAGGCAATTAGTATGTGGTACCCGACCATACAATTCACATGCAAGATATATAATCCCAACGACGAAAAGTCCGTTTGGCGTTCTATCAATGTCACCAACTTTGTCACTCCTCCTCCCGGTCTCGACAAGCGCTCATGCAAGGGCGATCAGTTCTCCATCACCCACAAACCGTCCACAGATCCGTCTGACCTAGAAAAATACGTCATCCGCGCCAATCTCTCCGATGACCTCCAGATCTCTCTCGAGGTCATCCGTCCCGCTTCCGTGCCCGGTTTCAAAGTCAGTCCGGGCCCCAATGGCGGGTTCTCCTACTATGGCTCAGACGTGAACAAACCGGATGGATACGTCGTCCATCGGTTTTGGCCACACACCCTCGCCAGTGGGCATGTCATCCGCAGTGGCCAAGCGACCGCCGTTAACGGTATCGGCATGTTCGTCCATGCTATCCAGGGCATGCGCCCTAACCTTGTCGCCTCCCGATGGAACTTTGGTAACTTTCAGAGCCGTGCACACGGAGGTGTATCTGCCATCCAGATGGAGTTCACCACGCTCGACTCGCACGGGCGGCATGGTACCGGGTCTGGTGGGGTCACTGTCAACGTTGGTTCGCTCGTGCTCGGTGGCAAGCTCGCCGCTGTGACGGCCGAGACCAAGTGGCCTGACGAAGTGCCAGAGGAATCCGCACCAGTCATCTCGCGCGTGACCCACATAGATCCGGTCCACGATCCTGACACGGGCTACAGGAAGCCGTGCGCGCTCGACTTTCGGTGGGCTGGGCCGTCGATCTTGAGTGTGCCGCAAACGACGCTGTCTGCGTCGCTCCATGTCAATGTGGGCGATGTCGCGCACCCACAGGGTCTGGTTGAGAAAGTCGATGTGCTGGCTGAGATACCGTATGTGATTAAGACGGTGGTCAACTACGTCGCAAAGACCAAACCATACGTATACCAGGTTCGTGTCCACATATTGATACGTGATCGTGTGTGCGCTGAACGCTGTTTGGCCTGTCAGTGGCAAAATAAAGCCAAGTTGGTCGTGCATGGACAGGACAGCATCCTCCCTGGTCTGTCGGGCGGCTTAGAGATCGAGGGTATCTTGTTCAACGAAGCGACGTTCATCTCCTAGGTTTATCTGGAGAAACAATCTTGTGTGACATCTATTCGTGCATTTAGCTGCTTACAGCGTGTAAAGTGCCATTGGCGAGGTGTAAAATATCATATGCACTGCCACGACTTCAGTCCACGTACGTAGTTTTCGCCCGTTTGGGGATGGGATGGTCGGTCTTGACACGACTTTTCTCCAAAACTGAGTGAGATGCAAAATGTTCCATGCTCAAATACGAGCATCTTTCACTCATCAGTTCAAACTCGTCCTCCCATCTGCAAGACACAACGCAAACCTTTCTAGACATTCATATCACATATCGTCCATACGGCAAACTAGTGGGGGTCTCTTGGCACAGCAACCTCTGCGTCGAAGACAGGAGCTATCTCATGCGATTCTGAATGTCGCCTTATTTCATTCGACGCAGCGTAGGCAGGGCTTACCCGTGATTGTTGCCGCTATCAAGGTAAAGTCATCCGTCATGGGCATGATAACGTGGTATGCGACATCTATACACAGGCTTCTACTTTGATAGAGGCTGCACGCACCGTAGCACGGGTAGCCCTTACTTTGGTCCCCTTCTTGATGTTCAAATCCCTTTCGGAGAAAAAGCTCCTCAAGCACCATGACCGCCTTCACCCAGACGCGCCCATGTCTGAGGAAAAGAAGGCACAACTCTTCAAGTGTCGTCGTCTCCGCATGTCCATTGCGCACACACTCTTATTCATTCCTGCTGCCCTGCTATGGCTCGGCATCATGGCAAGCGTCGAAAGGACACCTCTTACAGGACGGTGTGTGCCACTCTTGCTCGATGTCTTTCACTAACCATCCTTCCAGATGGCGATTGATAGTTTTGTCTCCGGAAGAAGAAGACGAGATTGCCGCTCAGCTCGCTGGTCCAAAATGGTTCCAAGCGGTCACAGACATCCTGTCTGATGATGGTCCTCCAAAGATAATTCCTGCTCACGATTGGCGTTATCAGTGGGTTCGGGATACCTTGCACCGCCTCGAGAGCGTTATCCCTATCCTGCAACGTGAGCACGAGATAAACACTCGCTGGCTAGATGCCGGACCGGACGAGCCCCCTTTACCACCGCCCGCCGAATACCCCCTGAGACCTCGCCCGCGTGGTACAGATTGGTTAAGAAAGTCTTGTGATTCGTTGTGTGGTCTCAAGTCAACCTCATCCGCGCATGTCATCGCTGGTCCCCCTTATTCATTACTTATCGCAGACAGGCCAGATGCAGCCAATGCGTTCTCTTATGGTTTTGGTCCCGATGGTGCTTGTGGTATTGTCATCTATTCTGGGTTCCTTGATGACATCCTTTCAAAGGCCCCAGCGCAATCCAGTCCTCATCACACTTCTGCAGCACCTCGTCTCCAGGAGGCATCCTGGCTCTCTTACTTGTTCGGTCCCCTCCTGGGCATGCCTCCGACACCTCCGACCCCATCATACCCTATCCCGACTGAAGAGCAGACAACAGAATTAGCTGTTCTCCTCGCACACGAAGTCGCACACTTGGTCCTGTCTCATCACATCGAAACTTTGTCCTCGGCTACCATTATCATCCCGACAATCATGTCTATGGTTGCGGATGTAGCCAGGACCCTGGTGTTTCCAGTCACGATGCTCTTTGGCCCCTTTTTCAATGACGCTATTGCCCAGATGGGCAAAGTCGGCTCTGGACACCTGACTGAACTTGGGGAGTATTGCACGAGCGTGAAGCAGGAGATTGAAGCGGATGTCGTTTCCGTGCGGCTCCTCGCTCACGCCGGGTTCGACGCTCGGAAAGCGGTCTCGTTCTGGGAGAGCAGAGAGGAGTCGCCGCAGTTGACCAAGTGTTCCTCTGGCACGCAATGCGACACGGCTTCAGATAGCTGGAACCCTGTTAGGCAGATAATGGGTTCCTCCCATCCTGTGCACGAAGTGCGGGTCGAAAAGCTCAAAGGCGAGCTGGGCAGGTGGGAGTTGGAGAAGCGGGTCGCCATCCGAAAGAGAGCCGAGGGTACGTCGTCTGAACAAAAATCTAGCGTGATCTGGGCGCTCTTCTAAGCATGCATGGCATTGCACTTTGATGAGCAAGGACTCGGATCGGATCTATATACAGTACATAGGAAGATACTATTTAAACGCTCGTTTATGCTTTCACTTTCCGGTCGCGTTGATGTATAGTTCGAACTTTTTTGTATATTATTTTATTGTTGTTGTTGTAAATAAGATCCATTGAAACAAACGATATCATACTGTGCAGCGGGGGCGACTAAAACCACCGGCAGGAAGGGGGCCTTACGCTTACCCTTGGGGGATTCGCAGCGGGGACGCGGAGTGGACCAGGTGGGCCCCTTTACTCCGCTTAGATAGATAGCGTTGTGCTTACATGGGGGGTGGACCCTAACTAACGGGACATAAAAGAGGATAATGAGGAGAGACTGTTCGCAACGACGACTTCAAGGCATCGTTATTCGTACATACCGATGGAGAACGACAGATTTTCTATGGGATAGTGCAAATCCATCGGCATATCAATCTGCATTTCGCTGGCTAGCGGTGAACCGAAAGTCGCGTGCCAGAAGGATCCGAATGCTGTTCCGACGAGGAAGAAACATGCTGAAGTGTCAAATCGTATCTGATTCTTCTCAATGATCCCTCGGTATTGTGCCCCCGAATCAGGGCTACTTCTCCGCAAATAGCTTTGGGCACAAGAGACCGGTGGTTGGTACCAGTCTTGCTCTTATTTGGCACGAGGGACAGACGAGGCATTCGGATTTGCCCGAGCTGATGGGCGCTGATGGCGCTGATAAGGCGCAAGAGACGGACGTACTTGCCCAATCCCCCCCCACTCGCTGTGGCACTTCGAGCACGGAAGACATGAGCCGTAAGTAGCATGGTGACGACGAAATGTGCATAGTACATACTCACCTGTTATCGAGGTCTGAGTATTCAGGGTGAGGGGGTGATAGCCTCGGTCACCTTCCGACATGATGGAAAACATATCGTTGGTGGTAGTGGACTCGGCACGGTCAGGAGATGGAGAACCGACAATGGGAAAGAAGTGGGGAGGGTGATGCGGGTGGGCGTTGAAGTCGGGGCTGTTGCAACCTCGAAAGACGGCCTGTGGATTGTAGGCGGGACGACGGTGGGGTCAGCAATTGTCTGGGACGGGAAAACTCATGAGAAGGTCATGGAGATCAAGGATGCGCATGACGACTGGGTCCTTGTGGTCGACGTCTCCCCGGATTCCAAGACGTTCGTGACCGGGTCGTACGACGAGACAGCGGTCGTTTGGGAGTTCAAGACTGGCAAAAAATTGTTCGAGCCGCTGAAACATCCAGGTCATGTCGGTGGTGCAAAGTTCTCTCCAAGCGGCGATCGTCTCGCTACGGCTACTTGGGTAGACTCATCCATTCGCATCTTCGACAGTCACAGCGGAGATCTTCTCATCCGAATTCCCAGCGCCGTCAGCTCTGTCTATATAAACTCGCTTGGCTGGTCAGATAATGGCCAGCGCATCTTCGCGTCTTTCGAAATTGGCATCAGAGGATTCAACGTCACGACCGCCTCACAGATTTCTGATTGGAGAATCGAGGACCGTTACCACGTCCATGTCGAACTCATTGTTCTAGCCCACAGCGGTCAATTCGTCGTGTGCACCATAGACCGTACAATCACGATTTGGGATACAACAACATGCACCAAAATTTGCCAGCCCATTGAGCTCGACAGCCGCTTGAGGTCAGTTGCCATGTCGCGGGACGACACTCGACTGGCCCTTGGACAAACCGACAATAGAATCCTACTCCTGAACTTGCCGGACATCCTACCTCACTCCTACTTTGTCGCCCAGGGGACACCCACCCGGGTTATCTCTGAGAACTCACGGTGGAACGTGAACTACCCGATACGCGGGATCACCGTAAGGGCTTGGGAGCCTTGTCATCAACTTTGGCTGATCGCTTTGTTGTGGTCTATCAGACACCACTCATGCATGTCGCTGCCCTCGCACTTGAGTCGTGGATGCAGGGAAGGCTCGGGAATGTCGAATCCGTATTTACGCAAGAAATCGATCATTCTCCGAATAGTGCCCATCACGCGCTTGCAAACCGTGCACTCGTACGTGTACGCTCGAAACGGTGGAGAGACGCGATCGGCGATGCCGAAAAGGTAGCTCCCGTCTTGTATTCACTTTCCGTGTCCTTACATGAATTGGTTTCAAGTCCATCAAGATACAGCCGTCTGCCATAGCCTTCATTGCCAAGTGCTTGGCATTGGTGGGAGACGGGCAGGCGGGTACCGGATACCTTGCATGCGATCAGGCAGTTGCGCAATTCCCCCGTGATGCACAATTTCTCCGTGTGATCAAGGTACCTGTTTCATAGCTCTGCACGCTAATAGAAATCCAACCCTCTTCCAACCAGTCCATTATTTGCTGCATAACAGAAGAAAATGAGGAGACGATTTCACAAATTAGTGACCAAATTGCTAAGGTAGACAACGAAATTTGCGGTTTTATCCAGGTGTGTATATGTGGCGAATGGTTTGAGTAGAATATTTGAATTCCAAAGGCTCAACTGTATTTTTGGCTCGGCAATTCGCAATCATCACGCGGAGAGCACGGTCGCGCGGTACAATCACTCAAGCGTGCACAACTCCCTGCCCACCCTCCCGAAAATGCTTACTTGACTACCATTTCATTGGTGGGGATTTCCGAGTCATGGCAGATGATTGAGTAACTTTTTTTTCAAGTTATTTGGCTGGAACTTTGAAGATTTATACATAAACGCTCAACGTGGCCTGTGTGAAGCACTGTGCAAAGCGGACCAGCCAAAGGAAGCCATAGAGACCCTGCACAAAATGACGGGCTCTTTTGGCGTGGATGTTCAACCCAGCTGGTCAACGATGGAGTGGGTTGTAGGTGAGACATCACGAGATTCCTCATCTACCTTGGAGGGTGAACGCTCTCATGCTAGATTTCTCTCAACGATGCGTGTTGGCTCTCGAGCAGACCGGTCATGCAGCCTCCTCTTCCTATGATTATGAGAAGGCCGTCGTTCACTACGCGCTTGCAATGTGGAATAGTCAAGAATTGTCGAAACACACCTTGAAAGGATGGACCAATGCAAAGTTGGCGACCAACGACTCCTGGGGAGAAGTCTTGAGAGCGGCAGCTGAGGTAAATATATCTTGTTTAACATCGCTTTACTGTTTGGTGACTATGATGCAAAGTTCACGACCTCAAGGTTCGCAATCTTCGAGGTTGTGTGTGACGTGCTTGCGGAATGTGGCCGCCTAAGCGAGGCCACAGAGTGCTTCAATACCATCGTGAATGATATCGACGAACAGATAACTACTAGCGACGAGTATAACCAATGGGCTCTTCGTGCGTTGTATTGTCATGATGCTGATCATCAATAACCGTTTTTTCATCAGGATTTAAACATTGTTGTGGTGACGTCGCCATGCAGTTGCGGCAATACGACGCCGCAATTGAACATTACTCGGCTGCAATGTCGCACGAACCCCTGAATCTACAATCTTTTATCAAGCGAAGCAGAGCCCGATCAGCGAAAGGCCTGCTTGAGGATGCTCTGCAGGATGCCAATAAAGTTCGCGATTTTTTCTTTCCCTTGTTTTGAATGAGGTGTTCTGATGCGTCACCTAGGCAATAGAACTGGACCCCTCGCGCCCTTTGGTTTACGAGACGAAACACACCGTGCTCCTTGACGCGAAGCGATATGATGAGGCGATCAAGGTTTTCGAGGACATGCTGGAGATGCTTGAGCAGTCTGAGGACCCCGAAATCAGCCGTACGTCCCTCTCGTGTGGATATATTGGCCATGATTAATCTATTAGCTGCTATTTTACAGAGCTGCGCAGCAATTACTTTGCGACCTCCGAAACAATCAATGCTGTGGAGCTCATTGTTGGTGAGACCCAGAAACGTCACCCACTCGTTCTCATTGACGTCGATCGCGGACACCTTTGTAATGCGTCTGAGCGCATGCGTATATTCAAGAGTGATCCGGTATCTAAAGAACTCATCTCTTCCATGACCAGGGAATTAGACAAGAAGCGAATCCGAAAGGTTGTTGAAGAATACCTTGAATATGCTATGTTCTCACACGTGTGGACCCGCCCAAAGGAGGGGAAAGAACCAACGTTCGAGGACGTCGAGAACGCCAAAGACGTGTGGCAGTTGCCCCCGTCGCAAACGAATGAGAAATTGCAGAATTTTTGCAGGACGGCCCGCAACCTTGGCTTCAGATGGGCGTGGTCGGACACATGCTGCATCAACAAGCTCATAACCTCTATCCTCGAGCGATCTCTCACAGCCATGTATTCGTGGTACGAACATTCAGCCGCCACGGTTGTTCTCCTCGCGACTGTGAAATTTCCCTCCAAGCGTGGGGATCTCCCTTACAGCTTTTGGATGACGCGTGCTTGGACTTTGCAAGAGCTGCTCGCACCAAAGGTCATCATTTTCTATGACTCTGCATGGAAGCCATATCTTGGCGATTCTCGTGCCAACCACAAGGAATCTCCGGAAATTATGCAAGAGCTTGCGGAAGCCATCGGAATCTCTAGCAAAACTATTGTTGCGTTCCAACCAAATGATCTCACGGTTCGCGAGAAGCTGCGCTTGGCCTCAACACGCAATGCAAGCGAAGAGGAAGATATCGCATACTGCCTTATCGGCATATTCGAAAGTGACATCAAGCCACATTATGGTGAAGGAGGATACGTCGCTCTCGGACATCTCTTGGAAAAGATCGTCGACCGTGACGGCGAAGTTACCGTTCTCGATTGGATTGGGAAGTCGTCACGATACAATAGTTGCCTTCCAGATTCCCTCTCTGTTTACAGTGAACCCCCCTACAGCCCTCCAGAACTCGAAGAGGAAGAGATAGGGGGGCTTGGTCATGTCATAGCGAACGTGGCCACGAGCTTCTATAATCAGGTCAATGCCCTCCCAGATGCAAAGTTCTCAAACCGCCGTCTGTCTCTTCCATGCATCATTTTCCGTGCAACATCTCTACATATACAGGGCGACCATTATCGTCCTGAGAAGGAGTACGCCGCCGAGGTCCCTGGGCTCGGCCAAGTGAAGTTCACAGCTACAGGTGAATTTCCGCTACAGGAGCCACGGAGGCTCGCCTTCGCGCACCCGTGGATCCATCGCCTCCGTGATCTGCACAATGAAGCCACCCCGGGGCCCGAGGCGGGTGTCACCCCCACACCTGCGCCATCATCACCGACTGCTCCCCGAGTCAATGAGTACATTCAAGCACTAAAGTTGATCGCGAGGCTTCAACGACCGTTCGCAGCACTTTTATTCCAAGAGCAAGAAAAGGGCAAGTATAAGCGGGTCGCTACGGAACGTGCAATTATAGTCAAACCTACAATCACCTCGTTGGCGAATATCCATGTCAAGACATTGCAGATTCAGTGACGTGCTTTGGTTGAGGCTTTGGGGGCAACTAACTCGCGTTGTTTATATCTTCCATTCCCTTCTGCATTGGTTGCTCGTGTCTTGTGCCCTCGGAGTACTTGCGTTTGTGGATTTATATACATTTGTTCGAGATAATCGTTTCTTATCGTAAGTCCTGAGGGGGACCAAGCTTGCTCACTTACTACCATAGTCGGTGAGCGCTATTGTATAATCTGACTCTGATACGTGTAGGAAGTCGACAGTGGCGTACGACGTGTTTCAAGGCCAGCCAGCGAACTAAGTGAGTGCCATCGCTCGAGTCCGACTGGCGGCGGTTCGACTCACTATCATTGCTTGCAGGAACCCCATGAGCTGATATGCAATAACGGGGATAAACCGCCATGAGCAGCGCCGTTTGAAAGGCATCGACGAAAGCATCATGTGCGTGCAGCGCCCCGCATCAACACCTGAACGAGCCATGGGATGGAGACAACACGGACAACCAGCTTCCGTTATGATCGTAGGACGAAACTGGCCAGCCAAGTCGGTCCTATTATACGACGGCGAAGATTTCACTAACCCGATCAAAGGCCCATGCGGCCTACCTCGCCTTGTATCGGCGCATATATAGGATTGGTAAACCCGCTCAAGGTTACAAGGCCTTCTTTTCTCCCCTCCCAATGGGCTATCAGGAGGCGCTCAACAATTTGTCTCGAAATCGCAATGCCTATGTGATTGCGCTCTCTGCTGCTATGGGATCCATGTTCTTCGGCTGGGATGTTGGGTTGATCGGGGGCATATTGTCCCTCGCCTCGTTCCAGCAATACTTTGGGATTAACCATTTGTCTGCCAAAGCACGGGCCAACCTCGACGGGAATATTGTTTCAATTCTTCAAGCGGGCTGTTTGTGAGTATTCCTTTGCTCTCATTCTCTCTGTCTATGCAGAACTGATCGACGTGATAGCTTCGGGGCATTATCTACTGGATGGATTGGCGGTCGCTTCGGTCGGAAGAAACCCCTCATTATATCCGGTTTGATATATCTCCTTGGGAGTGTTCTGCAAACCATTTCTGGGATCGGCAGCAGCCAAACAGTGGCACTACGTGTTCTTTATTTCAGCCGGTTCCTCGGTGGGTTTGGTTTAGGCATGTCTACCGCCTTGATTCCGTCCTATTTGTCGGAGTGTACTCCGAAGACGATTCGAGGCCGCTGCACCGGCTTGATCCAGGTCTCGAACAACGTTGGCATCATGCTAAGCTGTAAGCGTTGCTCTTGTTGATGAGCTCTACCCACCTTGACCGAGTGCGGTTTGAAAAGTCTGGGTAAACTATGGGTCATCCCTCCATGTCCCATTTGGTCAAATGCAGTGGCGGATGCCATTCGCAGTCCAAGTAATTCCTGGGGTGCTATTTGTACTTTTCATGCTCCCCCAACCAGAATCGCCAAGATGGTTGGTCGAAGAACAACGATACGACGAAGCGGCCAAGAGTCTAGCGTATGCTGCAAGAAGTTCTGTCGATGACAAGGCTGTTGTGGCGACTCTCGATGAGATCATGGCCGACCTTGCCGGAAAAGAAAAGACGTCGATCTGGGAGCAATTTCGGATGATGGGCGAGTCAAGGACTACGGCTATACGGGCCTTTATACCCTCGCTTGTCATGCTGTTCCAGCAGTGGAATGGTACCAACGCCATCAATTACTTCAGCCCGCAGATCTTTGCACAATTGGGTATCACCGGGAGCAGCTCCGCTCTCTTCGCTACCGGCATCTACGGGGTTGTTAAACTGGTCGCAGTCACGACTACTGTCATCTTCGCGGTAGAAGGAATGGGAAGGAAGATGTGCCTGCTCATTGGTGGATTGGGCCAAGGATTGATGATGTTCTGGATCGGAGGATACCTTGCGATTCATCCTGGGACTACGATTGTCCCTGCGAGCTACGTCTCGATCATCGCCGTCTACCTCTATGCGGTGTTTTTCTGCATCGGGTGGGGACCTACCCCGTGGGTAGTTGCTGGGGAGGTTGCACCCAACCATGTGCGGACAGCCGCCATGTCGCTTGCCATTGGCGTCAACTGGCTATTCTCGTTTACGATCTCGCGCGTGACACCAAACATGCTCGAGGAGATCAAGTATGGAACGTTTTTACTGTTTGGGGTGTGCTGCATGGTCATGTCGACGTGGGTCTACTTTTGTCTGCCAGAGACAAAAGGGTACGCGCTGGAGGATGTTCGGTTGTTGTTTGAGAAGGACATGTTGGTGAGGGCGTTGGAAGATGCACCGGGTGGTCGCATCTTTTTGGGTGGACGGAGATCAGCGCCTGTAGCAGATCTGGAGAGAACGGCACAAAAGGGTACGAGTTCGGTCGAGGTTGTATAGCCATCTTGTCACATCCGCAGTAGTATCCGTTCATCATCCATGTCCCATTCACGACGGAACGCCGCGACATCGCTACCTGTACCTGTCATTCCAGGGTCATTCCCAATTGAGGAGGGAGAGGATGATGACGGGTCAACTACAGCAGGCGAAGACGACGTCCCGCCTGCGTTCCCCGCACTGAACAGCGCCCAGCGTGCAGCTTCCACCTTCTCTGCATCTCAAACCATTCCTACGATTCTAGACGACACCGCGTTGATGCCTCCACCGCCCATCCCTGACTTGGCCAACCGACAGCCCGGCGTCCCACAGACAAGGACGCAGATGTCGTCGTCGTCCTTGCTTGTGCCGATGGCCACGACAGAACGGCCCAAGAAGCCCTCCAGAAAGGTAGCACTCGCACCAGGGCGTGGTCCGCTGGACTGGGCAAGCCTGAAATCATCTGGACGAGACTTGCGCGTATGTCCCCGTTCTTCGTGTCTCTCGCAACGCGTTGATGATTTGTTCGCGGTGACAAACTAGGGGGTGGAGACCTTGCTGCGCATCCCACCGTCCGTGCTGAAGACACACAACTCCAAGGAGGATGCTTGGACGGCCATCAACGGCAGAGTGTACAACATCACGCCATATCTGCCGTATCACCCGGGCGGCGAGAAAGAACTGATGCGCGTGGCAGGCAGAGACGGAACCAAGTTGTTCTGTGAGATTCAACGTTCACGCTAGCCGCGCTTCTGCTAACTGTCTGCTGATCGCCTGCGATGTAGCACTGACGCATGCATGGGTCAACGTTGACTTTATGCTCGACTCGTGCCTCGTCGGATTTCTTATCTCGGAATCATACGCCTCATAGAACTCGACACCTAGATTCGCCCACAGACTCACCCCGAACTGACTGTTAATTATCATTTACCTGACTGAATACTTTAGATGTTCGACGGTCGATCGCCTAAATCTTCATACCATGTCCACAAATATGCTAGTAATTAGACAACAGTTACCCGCCATGGATAACGGGGAGCATATGTGTGCCTTTACCTTAGAATCGCAAGAGCGAGAATGATCTAACTCACTTGTAGGTTGCGCCATTTCTCCATACGCTGTTGCAAGTCTTTTTTATGTGACGAGGTTGTCCTCCAAAGTCGCTTATCATGGCATTTTGCCCAACGAACGAGAACGACAGTGGACAGGTCGACCGCATTTCGCAATCAAAAGACGAACCAACGAGTCTGAGCACGAGCACTTTAATCCATCCCGTTCTCCACTGGCGATTATGCCGCAGACGACACCAAACACGATGCTAACAAGGTATGTCGAATCACATCGAGTCTTGCCGGGACGGATACGGGGGCACACGCTTTCCCGTCGTGGATTGGGTGCCCCCTGGGCAGGTTGACGTTACCGATCGTGGTCACTTTGCTGGCCCGGGGAAGAAACCCTGCTCGGCGTGGCGAAAAAGATTCAGCATCTCACACCGGCTATCGAAACTGAGCTCACAGGGGTCGATCCGACTCACCCCTGCCCAGAAAGATGAACTGTTTGCCCTCTCCCTCGCATTTCCGAGGTGCTGGGCCAACGGCCCTCTCCATGGCGCTATCCTGGTTGCCGAGAGAAGAGTCGTGTGTTTGTGGGATGCGTATATGCATCCCTGCCTCTGCCTGATACTGACCTGGTAAGAGACCAAGGGTCGAGCGTTCACGAACGACTTAATATCGCAGTCCTCTCCACAAACACGCGACGGCCCCCGTCCCAAAAGAAACAAGTCTGCAAGAAATCCACGGTGAGTCCTCAAACATGAGATCACCGATTGTAAACACACACATCAACGCTCACCCCTGATGCTCAATGATGTCGCAAGGCGTCCTGACCTCATCTCCTGTTCAAAATTAGAACCCTGGGATAGGGATGTGACGTACGAGATCCAGCTCCTGGGTATGACGTCCCTCGAAGTCGTCACCCTGAGGCATGGGAGTGGTACCTTGTGGAGTTCGGAGCAGATCCACGAGCGATGAGGTAAACCACGGGTTGCTGACGTAGTACGCAGCCGTGCTCTCTACTCGTCCCTCAGCCCCGCGTTGCAAACCTACCTCGAAGTCCTTGGGGCACTCCACAGCGCCGTAGCCCAGGTAGACAGTTCCCATGCTGCTGGACTCCACCTCTGTCGTGCACACATCGAGACGAT
>JBBPJT010000273.1:0-33792 GCA_038088895.1 Xerocomus potaroensis | reverse complement strand
CTTGCTGCAGTGGCAGCATAGCCCTGTCTATGATAGATCGCATATTTGATGCATAAGTGTCCTTTGGGGTTATCTAAAGATCTGCCACCAAGGAGGTGGAATCTATGAAGGGTAAGGGCGTTCATGGATGCTTCTGGATGCATATGAGTTGGGGGGAGAAGCTGGGGCCAAGGGATCGGTCCATTGGTCCAGGATGTGTGGGCGAAGATTTTGGGTTTTGGTCACCCCTATAGATAAGATTAGATAAAAGTACCTTAGAGCGAAAGTAACTTCTACAGGATCAGAAAAGATGATCCAGGGACTTAGGGGTGTTCTTAAGGATTCATAACATGGCCCAGTCAATGATGGGGTTTACATGTTGTAGCCAAGGGAGTCCTAAGATGGCTTTTTCTTTCCCCAGATTCGTGATGAGGAAATCCCAAGAAGCCTCCCATCTGGGGACGGCTGTAACAAGAGTTGTTTTATGAGTTATCCAAGCATCTTTATTCTTTGTTCCATCCACATTACGAACTTTCAGAGGGTTCTGGAGACGAATCATGGGAAGACAATGTTTTGCGACAAAGGTTGAATCGAGGAAACTTCCGGTAGCTCCACTATCAAGAAGAGCAAGAGTGTTGACATTTGTTTGACCATTTTTCAAGGAAAGAGGGAGGTGCAGAGATTTTGTCATTTTCCCATTCAAATACATGATAGTTAGGTCACTAGGTAGAGGAGAGGAAGGCGTCAACGGGGCTTTCTCTCCACTTAAAAATCCGTTTCCACTCTGGCGACTTCTTCACCAAGGGCACCGGTCTCAGCATAGCAAGCTTGCAATACTTGTTGGATTTGATCAGTAGTCGTTCCTTGGGCTACTAGGGTGGCAATATACTGATCCAAAGTGTTCGTGGTAGTCGTGCGAACATTTTGTCGTGCGTTGTTCTGCCCTCCAGCGAGTTGTTGACGAAAGGGATTGGTCGAGGAAGGAGGACTAGACTGAGTGTTTTCCTCTCTCCTTGGTCGGGAAGGGTTTCCTCTTCCTGCTTGATGATTACTAGAGCGACACCTAATTTGATGACATATGAAACATCTGTTTTCTCTGAGGTGTTTGGCACGGTTGGTGGGTGTTAAAAACACAGCGTCGATATCCATCACGTTCAAGTCTCTCGTTCTCCCAGTTAGATGACTACTGAGTGATCCTCCAGAGCGCAGTGCACGAATACGTTGCTGTTGAGTGTGGAACTTTGCAGCAGCTGTGACCCACTCATCAAGGGTCGCTGGCAGAGTTCCCATGGAAAGGATCATTTGAGCAATTTGAGGGTCAAGTCCCCCGGCGAATGCATCAATTAAGGTAGCGTCATCAGTTATACCAGACCAAGCAGCGTGGAGTTGGAAATCGGCTAAGTAATTTTGAAAGCCTTCTTCCTTAACCTTCAGGTTTTGGCGGGTGTTTAACATTTTTCGTCGGGCTTCTTCCTTGAAGTTGTAGGGGTAAAATGTTTTCCCAAAGTCTTCCATGAAGACATCGTAGGTTAATTTTACGGGGGGAATGGCAGGATTGTTTAAACGGGTATACCATTTCTTGGCGAAAGGAACTCCTTGCCCTTTTGTGAATTTGCTCAAGGCAGCAAGTATCTTATCCCTATCCGTAACATAGATGGTGGGGTTCAATGTAAAATAGGCTGTCATAGCCATTCCCCAACTAACAGCCTTGGCTGTTTCTCCAGTAAAGTCTGAGGGCATCCCAGCCTTTCACTCGGGTGGATTTTGAGGGACGTTCATAGCTGGTGGAGGTGGTAATGGGAGGGGTGCAGGAGGTAATGGTGGGGGGGGTAGAGTGAGGGGTGTGAGCACAAGGGGGGAGGATGGAGCAGAGGCGGGAAGGTGATAGGTGGATTGGGCGGGTGATAGGGTGATAGGGGATCCCGCTTCGTCCTTGCTGGACTCAGGGTGGGGAGGGGGAGAGGGAGCACGAAAACGATATCTGGGTGGAATGGCTGGAGCGTTGATAGTGTCTCAGCAATGAGAAGCTAGTTCTTTTGTTATGCGTTTGTGGGAAGGAACCTTCTAGTCACTAGAGCAACCCAGAGACCTTAGAAGTTTACACTGGAAGGACTAGGAACTACACTGGTATTGCGTAGAACTAGCTTACCGCTACTAATACATGCGCTGGGTATTTATCCTAAACATTCTGGCGAACGGACCAAGCTATGTCTATCAAAAGAAGAGGGAGAACATACTATGGGGATGCCAAGAGTTCATTGGGGAAAATTGGGGACACGAGGATAAAGAAGAGTTTATCCTAGAAGAGGAATAGCGTCCAAAAGAATGGAAATGATGACAGAAATGAACTACGAAGTATAAAAGGAAATGATCATAACAAAAGAACAACGGAAATGAATTACAGATGAAACGAGATAGGAAAATTGTAACATAAGGTCCACCTTAGCCAAAAGGTCACCGACCTTTTATTCCTTATCGAGGAAATCGTAAATTGCATCATCGGGGTCATTTGGTTCAGTGTCTAATTCTTGACGTCTGACATGACGAGGGCATAATTCCTCCCAAGGGAGCATTCGACATTCTTCACATCCATCTGGACTGCATTTGTACAGCGGGCAAGGGTGGCCCCAATGCTGTCGTTGACAGTAAACACATGCTGCTTGTGGGCAGTTGTGAAGATCATGTCCTGCACCATAGACGGAACAAGAGGGGCATTGATGAGTAGGACACCAAATCCCTAAATGAGTATCCGTTTCGTTGCACCATTCACAACGAGAAAACCAAGCCGGTTTGATGATGGAGGAGGAAGAGGCGGGGGTGTCGATATAGGTAGGGGTGATGGTGACTTGCGAACCCGACGAGGAGGGATGACAAGTTTTCGATTGAAGGTTATAGGATGGGGAAGAAGGGAGACCATATGTCAATACTGCCCTCTTCTTTCCTTTCTTCTTTGACTGTTTGGGAGATCTGGTGGGCGATGGAGACTCCGGGTGAGGGAGAGAAGGTAATGACGGAGGGGGAATGGGGAGAGGAGTTTGTTCCTCAACGAGAGTGACGAGAGGGGGAATATTTTCATCATTTGATGATGAAGGAGATGGAGGAGGAAGAGGAGGGACAAAAGGGGATGATGGTGACGGTGTTGCTAACCCTGGCACAAGTGGAAGGGAAGAGATGGATGGGTTGGAAGGTGGTACGATGGAAGCGTAGGGAAGAGATTCAACCAGTCTGTGAATTACGGTCACTTCGTCAGTGTGAAGATAATCATACCAGACCGTGGGGTGTAGATGACGAAGGAAGGGGCAAACGATGGGACCGATTAGTTCAAAGGGAAGGGAATTGATCATGTATCCTAGCCCTAGTCAATAGAGAAGATCCAGTAATTGCAGTTTGGCCTGGCTCATCAGGGTAGAGCCTTCGGCCGCGATAATGGGGGGACGATCAGAAGGGGTGGCGGCATTGAACACCAATCAGAAAGTGCAGAGGGTTAGAAAAAGCATACAGGCGTCGTAGATAGTACCATTGGTGAGGGGGGATTCTACTACCTGCATGAACAATGGGGCATCTTGGAGGACTGCTGTGAAGACCAGGCGGTGAGATAAGGGTGGAAGAAGATTGGTGCAGATGGGGAATATAGTTGGGACTTGGTGTGTGGTGTAGGAGGGAGGTGGGGGAGTAGGAGAGGTGTTACGAGTTGGTGGCATAATGGGAATTGGATGGGGAGTTAATCCAACGAATGGTTCTTTTTATACGTCCTAAGGAGGGTCCGTGCTCCTATCAGGTTCCGTTCCGGTTCCCACATATTCTCCATATGGGAATACCCCTTCCATTTGATAAGGTAACGCCGCGTCCTCGTGTTCCCTTTATGTTGTAATATTCGCTCTACTTCCCATACTTCATCTCTGTCGACTTCAATAGGGGGTGGTCGTAATACGTTTTTCCCATGTTCCTGAGTTTCTCAATATGTTGAAAGAAGAGAAGCATGGAACGTGTTATGAATTTTCCATTTTGAGGGGAGGCAAAGTTGATACGCCACAGGGGAGACTACTTTGGTAATTTCAAATGGTCCCTCGCATAGGGGATTTAATTTCCACCAGGGGGTACTTCGGCGGAGATTTCGTGCTTCTAACCACACTTTATCGCTGACTTTCCATGGACGAAATTTCGTGGTTATCCGTTGCTTCATATATTGTTGCGCTATCTCGTGTGTGCTGAGGGCTTCTTGTCTGGCTTGATGAAGCCAAGTAAGTTGCTCGGAAAGAGTGGGGATGACGGTTTTGCCGAGGGGTGGGTATGCCTGTGGTTCATATCCGAGGATCAAAGAGAATGGTGTTTGTTTAGTAACAGAGTAAATTGAAGAATTATGTGTAAATTGTGCCATAGGAAGAAGGTCTACCCAATTGGTCAGTTGATCTTGGCAGAACAAATGAAGGTAGGTTTCCAATTCTTGGTTTACTCATTCAGTTTCACCGTCAGTTTGAGGGTGGTAAGCAGAGGATAGAGCTACGTCGTATTGTAGTAAATGAGCTAGCTCTCGTGCAAAGGCGGAGGTGAATTGTGGACCTCTATCAGAGATTATGCAGTCGTGTAATCCTACATGGGGAAAGACATGGGTGTAGAAGAGATGGGCGATTGCTACGGCGTCCACCGTTTTCGAACAAGGAATGAAAAAGACCCCCTTACTAAGCCCATGGTCGACCACGACCAAGACAGAGTCAAATGACCCCACCGGAGGAAAGGCAGAAACGAGATCGACAGAGATCTGTTGGAAAGGGCGAGTAGCCTGGGAAGAGAGAGGGGAAAGGGGGGGAACAGTGGGATGTGTGTTCACCTTACTGGACTGACAAAGGGCGCAGCCCAAAACAAAGCGGCGGACAAAGGAAGAAAGGCCAGGCCACCAGTAATCACATTGAAGGAGAGCCGTGGTACGAAAAACACCACAGTGACCACCCGCGAGAGAGGTGTGAACAGAGGAGACAAGGTCGTGTCGGGCAGAAGGGGGAATGTAAAGATGATTACGATAATACAAACAACCGTCGGAGAAAGACCAGTCATGGCGAGAAGAACAGGGAAAAAGAGGAGAATTCTCGTGCATGTATTCAAGAGCAGAAAGAATAAGGGGGTCAGAAGAGGAGGAAAGGCGAATTTTGGCCTGGAGGGCAGTATCAAGAAGAGAGATAAAGAGGGTGTCAGGAA
Source organism: Xerocomus potaroensis (assembly GCA_038088895.1). NCBI lineage: Eukaryota > Fungi > Basidiomycota > Agaricomycetes > Boletales > Boletaceae > Xerocomus > Xerocomus potaroensis. The sequence goes on along the minus strand of JBBPJT010000273.1, from coordinate 28,620 downwards.
GAACAGTAACATTGAGGTTGTCAGACGAAATATCGGAGGAGAGAGAGCAGGAAAGGGCGTTGGCGGGGCCCATGGCAGTCCCAGGTTGCACGGAGAAGTGGAGGTCAAAGTCCTGTAGGAATAACATCCAGCGAGCCTGCTGTCGGGACAGTCGATGAGGTTGGCAGAAATAGGATAAGTTCTTATGATCGGTGAGAACAGTGACAGGAAGACCGGTTCCTTGAAGGTAGTGGCACCATTCTGCAAGGGCGTGAATGACGGCAAGGAGTTCGCGATCATAGATATCATAATTTCGCTCAGCAGGGGAAAAGGTGTGAGAGAGGTAGCTACATGGATGGAGGTCGCCATTGACATCGCGTTGCATGAGGACTCCGCCTGAGGTGAGAAGTGAGGTGTCCGTCATGACGATAAAAGGTTGGTGGAGGTTGGGGAGAGTTAAAACAGGGGCAGAGACAAAGATGGCTTTCAATTTGGCGAAAGTGGTGGCACAAGCAGGAGACCACTGCCAAGGGTGGTCTTTGCGGGTGAGTTGATGTAAAGGAGCAGTGATGGAAGCAAAATTAGGGATAAACCATTGATAGAAGTTACAGAAACCAAGAAAGGAGCGAACTCCTTTCAGCGAGTTAGGAGGTACCCAGTTAGTAATCACTGCTACTTTGACTGGGTCCATCTGGAGACTGTTATGTGTGATGATCATACCGAGATATTCTACCCGGGGAGTGTCGAACGTGCATTTAGACAATTTTAAGTAGAGGTTATGCTCTCATAGACGAAGGAGAACCTTTCGTGTTCATTCATGATGTAGCAAGAGGTCGGACGAATGAATAAGAATGTCATCCATGTAGATGATTAGCCAACCCTCGGCGAGGTAGTCACGAAACAAGTGGTTTATCATCGCCTGGAATGTTGTGGGGGAGTTGCAGAGACCGAAAAACATCATGGTGGGTTCGAATAACCCGAAAGGAGTAATGAAAGCCGCTTTCCAACAGTCCTCTGGTCAGATAAGGACGTTGTTGTACCCCCAACAGATATCTATTTTGGTGAAAATGGAAGATTGTTGTAATTTGTCGAAGAGATCGGAAATGAGGGGTAAGGGATATGCATTCTTCACTGTGTGTTCGTTTAGATAATGATAGTCTTGGCAAGGACGAAGATCCCCAGTTTTCTTAGGTACAAAGAAGAAGGAGGATGCTTGGGGCGAAGTAGAAGGGACGATTCATCCTGCTGCCAAGTTCTCATCGAGAAACGCTCAGCACGCCTCTTGTTCTGCTGGATTGAGACGATAAACTTTCCCAATCTTTGGGACAAACCCCAGAGTTAACGTGATTGCGTGGTCGAACTCTCGAGAAGGGGGGAGAGTACCTGCTCGTGGTTCACTGAAGACGTCAGCAAAGGTAGAGATAAACGAGGGGAGAGTAATCTGTTTGGCAAGATTTTCCACTGCAAGCGAAGTGGATAGGGTTGTCTTTGCGATTGTCTGTGAATGATATCGTTTCTTCCATTGTTGCACGATCCAGGAGTCGGGGGAGATATGGAGGAAACGGGTTAGTAAAGTGTCTTCGGGATAGTCTGTTATTGGTAACGCAGAAAACTTTACATCCCCTGTGGCCTGAAACACCTCTGATCTCTACACTAGGCCTAGATAAGCCTTAATGATTGAGATCTATGGAGAGGGGGCCAAAGTGTGAGTGAGAATGTGAGAAAGGGGGAGATGTGGGACTGAGTCTATCTTGCTAGGGCCTCCTACCAGAGGGAGAACACCAAGAGAACTTGACTGGGGAGTTCCCTGGTCAAGTTCCTTGGGCTTTATATACTATCTAAGTATTTACATGAGTTGTACCTAGATCTAATGATTGGATTGTCTAGGGCATATGGAGGCATGGTTAGCACATGTAGAATGGAAGTATATGCATGAGGGATCCTTGCTGCAGTGGCAGCATAGCCCTGTCTATGATAGATCGCATATTTGATGTATAAGTGTCCTTTGAGGTTATCTAAAGATCTGCCACCAAGGGGGTGGAATCTATGAAAGGTAAGGGCGTCCATGGGTGCTTCTGGATGCATATGAGTTGGGGGAAGAAGCTAGGGCCAAGGGATCGGTCCATTGGTCCAGGATTTATGGGCGAAGATTTTGGGTTTTGGTCCTCCCTATAGATAAGATTAGATAAAGGTATCTTAGAGCGAAAGTGGCTTCTAGAGGATCAGAAAAGGTGATCCAAGGACTTAGGGGTGATTTTAAGGATTCATAGCACAGCCCAGATGGTTGTGATGAATGTAATTCACTTCGATGGGGTGAGCTCTGCCCCTGCCGCATCCAATGAGCAAAGTTAGAAGAACAAGCCAACGACCCGGATGATGCAGACTACTCATTCTTGGATAGGGAATGAAGCAAAGGTCAGAGTCCTTTGGTCTAGAGCGGAGCTTCTATTACAATTTTGTTGTTTTTGTTGATTTACATTTCATCTGTTGGACATTCTATGCTTTTCCCTTACATTTCTTATTCTGGATGCTCTTTCTATTCTAGGCTTCCTCTGAAAGAAGCCTCATGTCCCCACATTTCCCATACTGTGTCAGACCACATTCCCCATAATTTCCTTTTTGTGTAGACACACAGCTTGGTCTGTTCGCATCGTAGAACAGTATATAAACTCTGCACATGTACTATAGTTGATAAGCTAGTTCTACACAATTCAATGTAGTTCCTAGATCTTTCTGGTCCTCTTCTAAGGTTGAACGATTACTTAGACAACTAGAAGATCTTTTCCCATATATGCATAACACCATCTTTGATTGTTGTTATGTTTCACCTATCACCCCTCCATTATTCCAATACATGTTTCAGTTCAGTCCTATAGTATATAAACCCCTTGTTACCCTCTGTATTCCTCAGTTGGAATATCAACAAGAACTTGACACTCTCCTCCTAATTGTCCTCCCTCTGTTCTCTTCTGTCTGTCCAACATTCTGTAAATTCAGGACCTCAGATTCTTTGCAAGGGCATACCATATAAGGTGAAGCCAAGTCCTGAACCCTCAACTCTGTCTCAGTGGAGTTACCCCCAAAGTTCATCTGGCTTGTTCTAACAACTGCTGACACTTGACATATTACATAGGTCTTACTCATTATACATAAGAGCTTGTTATGCCATTGGATAAGATAAGAGCACTTACTGCTATTGGCCCTTATTCTTATCCTTATCTTTATATACCTTACTATATTTGTAGGAGACCACTACAAGTACATGCAGAGTCCTGTAGTATATACATAAGACTGAGACTAGAAGACATCTCAGTAACTAGTTTAATAAGAACACTTTCCTCCACTTAGCTCCCAAGTAAAGTCTACCTATTACCAAGTCTCCTCCAGTCACTAGTACTCTAATCAGTGAGTCTCCCACCAATTATCCTTTGCCTTCCCACCTTGCCATGGTGCTATTGGAAGGACCATTGCTTCTCAATATTTCCAACTTATTTGGATATTCTCCATTGATTTTTTCTTTCTTTCTCTGCAGCATGAGACAATTGTCATGCTAGTCCATGATTAATGTTCCTAAATAATGGATGGAAATATTAGTACCATAGAATGGTGACACATCACTCCTGTGTAGAACTGGAGGTTACTTGTAGTCATTGAGTAACCTAAGGTAAAATGGTAATGGTGCGATGTAGCCACTATATTATGTAAGCAGAATGCGCAGGTAAGCATCTAAATTCTCACCACATCCAGGATGTACGGGTTACAACTGCTTAAATCTCAAGTTATAACAAGCTGAATAAACTGAACGGTGCCCCTACCACGCGGGGAAAAACAGGACCACAGCTACGGCAATCTCAAGTTCGACTACGGTTTACATGCTATCAACTTATGAAACGTACAACAGACGTCATTCAACTCGGTAACTATACGATTCAAGAGCAGCTCGCTCCTCCTTACTTATCGGACAGCTTGTGAAGCTCGAACAGTTGGCCCGGGGAGTAATGCGGGGGCTCGCTTGTACCAACCAAAATGGGCTTGATTCTAATCTATGTCAAGCATAAGTAGACCGCCTACAAGTCGGACGAAGGGAGAAACAAACTTACCAGGGATTCAGGATCGGAGTTAGAAACCGTCCATCCGTGTGCCTTGTTACTCTGCTGCACAATGCTAGAAGAGAACGACTCCATTGATCCATGAATCCAACACTTAAGAGCGAGCAACACTTACATGTATGCCTTGCGGTGTGGTATGTACTGGAGGTGCCATACCTCGTCTTTTGGCGCGTCAAGATTGGTAGCAACGACGATCCCGCCAGGTGGCGCGGACGGAGCCACCCCAACGTGCTCGTATTTGTCAACGATGGAGAAGGTGTAGATATTGTCATGGCCGATCAGCTGCGTCAGCCTCCACTAACACCAATAATACTAGTTTTGTATTTTGGGTGGATGCGACGAAATATCGTACCTTTCCACCTCCATGAAGGCGAATAGGCTCGGTCACGAGAGCAGGCCCTGTGCCACCATCAGGAGGCCAATGGCTAATCACACCAACAACGGGGTGCTTCTTAGAGACAAGAGAGTGGATCCTATAGATTCCAGTACCGGACATGAAGGTTTTGGTGTATGGTGAGAGGGTCAGAGACACTGGAAATGTTTTGCGAGCTGCCACTTGCTTTATACGATAGCATCTCCCTTCAGGGCCGGGTGTATCGTCAGTATACAAACGTCTCTTGGCTGCAGTTGTTCCGTCAATGATACCCTACCTTGACGAATGCCAGAATGGGGGAACAACACCAGTTGCAAAAAGAGCGCACTACCAAAAGCGCGAGCAGGAAGCCGTTTTGAGAGATGCTCGGACCAGCTAGGAGCCGAACTTCATATCAATGTCGTTGGGCGCAATATGAATTGATGGACCTCTTATGAATCGATGGACCGGACCTCTTTGTTCCGTGACCCAAGGATGTCACGCAGTGACCGTATAACTCGCTGCACAGCATACCAAGTACTTGAGGGGAGCTGTGTTTCTTCTAGGATAACGGTGGAAGCCTGGCATTACGAGCCAAGTTTTGACTGCTGCCTGGGCTCCTCGATCAGATTGTAATTAGTTTTCAATTCATGACCGTTCATTCACCGCGCCGCCCAAAAAATCTCCGCCACCCAGTTAGCTCAAAATCAACGCCGAAACTGCACTATGGGCGTGGTGCTATTCCCATTTACATGTTTCGCACATGCGGTGATTCTGCGTATACCCGCCATGCGGTGCGCCAGTTGCGGTCGTATGTGTCAATGTACGGCAGCCTTGTGTCATCGAAGGGACGCCTGCACAGCGGTAGGGGGGTTGTCCGATGCGTCTAATCTCGCAGTTGGCATGTCTACACCTGTTGGGATACGTGTCTCTTTCCCTTTCCCTCGCTTCCGAGAGATGCACGACAACCGTTGAGCCAGTCCATGATGGATGTCGATAAATGACGAATGAACGCATTAGTAATACAAAACAGGGAGTATACGATTGGAATCAATTCGACTTACAAGTGAAGAAGAATTGATGGGGCCGACGGAGCAACTATGAGCCTGTACATAGTTAGCAAGGAAGTATCTAGGGAGTGAAGTGGCGAGGCGAGCTTACCTCCAGTCCGTGATGAAGACTGGAGGAAGGCGAGTGAGCGATGTCCAAAAATGGAAAATTAAGGCTGTATCCGACAAGTTGCACTTCGCAAGCTCTAATCTGACCACCACTGGAATGGCAATTTTGTTCGAATACGATCTACATGTTTACGGACTCCGGAAACACACAGATCCATCATTCAACTTGGTCACTGCTCACTCCAAGAGCGGCGTGTTTGTCCTCACGGCACAGGCAGCTTGTGAAGCTTGAACAGTTGGTCGTGTGAGTAATGAGGAGGCTTGCTTTGGCCAACCAGAATAGGCTTGAGAAAGATCTGTGTCAATCATAAGCGGACCGCTACAAATGAGACGGGAGAAACAAATCACGTCGGATTCGGGATTGGATGCCAAAGCCGTCCATCCCACTGTCTTGTTTTCTTGCGGAGAAATACTAGAAAGCCATGATTTCAATGGTACGTATATTCAATACATGTGAACAAGCAATAATTACGTGTACGCATCGAGATGGGGTATGTACTTGAAGTACCACACCTCATCTTTCGGCACAGGAAAATTAGTAGCAATGACGATCGGGTCGGGCACGGTCCGAGACACCGCAACGTGCTCGAATTTGTCAACGATGGAAAGGGTGTAAATGTTGTCGTGGCCGAGCAGCTGTGTCAACTTCCACTAATACCAATCACGTTAGTCGTGTTTTTTGGGTGAATAATGCGACAAAATATCTGTACCTTTCCACCCCCATGAAGGCGAACAGGCTCGGTCAAGAGAGTGGGTCCTAAACCGGCTCCCTGGGGCCATTTATTAATCACACCAACAACGGGGTGCTTCGGAGAGACAAGTGAGTGGATCCTATATATTCCAGAACCGGACATGAAGGTTTCGATGCGGGACGAGAGGGTCAGAGATACTGTGGTGTTCTGCGAGCTATCACTTGCTTTATACGATGATCTCTCCCCCGAGGGCCATGTATAGTCACATGAACGTCTCCCGACCGCAGTTGCTCCATTGATCATGCCTGGTTTTGATGAACGCTCGAGTGAGAGAACAGTACCAGTTGCAAAAAGAGCTCACCGTCAAAGACATGGGCAGGAAGCCGTTTTGAGAGACACTCGGACCTTCTAGGAATCGAACTCCAGATCAGTATCGTTGGGCGCAACATAGATCGATGAAACTCCTTGTCATGGCACTTTGAGCACTATCTAGATTCCTGAATTCGATCGTACTGTAGCTAAATTGAGGATGAAAACGCCGCTCACTCACCACATTGTCCGTTACTCATGCGGATTAGAGAGGCGACGCTATATGAAGCACAGGTTCTAACGGGAACCTCGAGTGGAAGGCGCAATTTGCGAACGTGCGATGATTGTGCACCGTCTGAGCGCGAGAAATGTTCACCGGTGCTTCGAAACTTTATAATATATGTCCTTGAATTTGTAATCAACCTTCCGTGAGCAAAACCAGTATAGATGGTACCTCTGGCCACCGATTATCCCAGGACGGAGTCACATGTACCGAAGTGCAACTGATGTAAATCTAGATTCGAGTGGCAGACTTGATTATCGTCCCTGTTGCTCATCGTTGCTAGGAACTCCTCCGACCCGTTACCAGACAATTCAGTCGTCTACCTGGCAGGCTCCGCGAGATCGTTCGGCCTGGTGGCGGCCCGTACTGAATTCCATGACCCCTCCATTATTCACCACGAGAGCATCCGCCGGCGTTAAGGCGGAGCGGTGCCATGATATCACGCGGGAATAGATCGGGAACAAACTCACCTCATGTGGTATGTGACAAGAGCGTAGGCGGCACACAGTCGATCTAGATCAGGGGAATCATATTCGCACGCATAACTCCTGGAGCAAGGGAGCAACTTCCCATAGGACAGGAGGCATCCATCTTTTCCCCTCACCTTATCCTGGACAATATGCCACTGAAACAGGGTTCAGGCCTTCAGAAATATGTTGTACCACGCACTCCACAGGACAAGCTTGATACCCAAAGTTAGATGTTAGGTATGGCCAATATTACCCCTTTGCGTTCCACTGCTCAGAGATCTGCTTAACGCGCCCACAACACCTATAAGCGATGTTCAACTTGAGCACAAAGACGAAGAGGGTATTCTTCGAACCCGACTCGATGCACCGACGAGGAGCTGACTACCTTATAGCACTGAATCAGTGGTGGCGTTTCTCATGGAGATAGTCGGCTGGGGTTCATTTTTGTCTGTGCGAGGGAGACGGTTCAGAGCCCCGACTTAGAATGGGTACCGTGAATAGGCCGCACGCTGGCCTCGAGCGCAGAGAATTGATAGGGATATGGCGCACTTAGCTTATATTATTGTTGTTGTTTCTTAGCTTAGGCTAGTCGATTTCGATTACCGCAACAATTTGCTCTTTGCTGACTGCGTGATGAGCTGAGCATGTGTCGCACTCACCAGTCGGTCAGAGGCATGTCCCGGATGTGTCGGTCCGGCCGCCGCAGTTACCATATTCGGCTCATTATTTGTCCTTGTTGGCTTCAACACACTTGCACTCTTCGAGTCGGCCGACCACTGACAAGTCTCAGATCAGCAGCTACCTACAACCACAGCTGGGCACTGACATCTCTGCCTGCAATGGTGAGTTGAGGTACACTTCTTTTTGAATTACGGACAACGCTTATTTGTTATCACAGTCGGTGTGCTCATACTACCTGCGTGGAGCATGCAAGTATGGCGATCGTTGTCGAAATGAACACCCAGGTGCCTCAACCCTCGGCAGTCAGTATACCAGCAACTTGTTTTATGCCGATGACTCATGTCGTCTTTCAGATCAGACTTGGACTTCCAGCAATAACAGAATCTCGGTCCCGTACACGTGAGTTTCTTCCCAGGTATTTTTGTAGGTGATTGAGCGCCTTTTAGCGCAGAAACGATAACAGCCGACGTTACTCCTAACAAGGATAAGCCACTATGGCCACTATCTTCTTATGGTCCTGCGAAATATGAACCTGTCGTTATCGGTGGATTGGATGAATCACCCGAAGAGCTGCATTTGAAGGCGGTCACTGCCCTTCGGGCGGGGTCGACTGGTGAATATGTATGCAGGTATTTAATGTAGGCTTCATATGGCTGACCACTTTCCAGACGAAGTACGAAGCAGAGAAAATGGCTGCTGCGGATCAGATGTTCGTGAACGCGCGGGATAACGTTCGACAAGTGTATGATCAAGCACTGAAAGCCAGCATTCAAGACCATATCCGTGGGTCTTCCGTGGGCCCATCGATCCCCTCATTCACGACATCCACACCTTCTGCCTTTGGGACGAATTCGGCCCCGTCCGCGTTCGGAGGAACAAGTACGTCCGGATTCGGTAAGCCAGCATTCGGACAGCCAGTCTTTGGCCAAACGGGTTTGGGGGGTACGACGACTGGCACTTCTGCTTTTGGGCAAGGCCAAGGAACACAGGGAGTGTCAGCCTTTGGCATATCTACACAACCTATATCGGCATTCAGCCAACCTGCACAGGCGACGTCAGCTTTCGGTGGAACGCAGACTACATCTGCGCTAAACCAGCCAAACCCTGTGTTTGGCCAACCCAGTGCGTTTGGGGCCGCAACGACCAAACCCACGCCAGTTTTTGGAAAACCACCGCAACCAACGCCCATGTTCGGGCAACCATCCCAGTCGACTTCTGCATTTGGCCAAACATCCCAGCCTACTTCGGCATTTGGTCAACCCTCACAGTCTTCTTCGGCGTTCGGACAACCAGCGCAGTCTACATCGGCCTTCGGACAACCAGCACAACCTACTTCAACATTTTCACAGCTCTCCCAGGCCTCATCAACGTTTGGGCGAACTTCGCAGCCAGCTTTTGGACAGTCGTCTCTGATTAAGCCTGCATCAAGTGCTTTTGGGGCAGCCGGTGGTGGTGGGTTCTCCGCGTTTGCAGCCCAACCATCATCCTTCACAGCCGCTGCCGCTCCAAGCACCTCAGCTACAGGCACGACGCCGAGTCAGCCTGCTTTTGGGAATACCACTCAGGTCCAGAGTGCTTTCGGAACTATCCCATCAACACTGAGAGCAAGCCAGCCAACGTCGATTGGAACATCTTTGTTCGGCAATACTGTATCTGCCCCGGCGATATCGGCACCGTCCCCTGCATCTGCTTTTGGTAGCGGTGGCTCATTTGCTTCCCCAATGACGGTCACGCCCTCGAGCGAGAAGCCGGCATCAGGTGTACCCGACTTTGCCAGCGCAAAATCGACGGCAAAAATGAGGGCTGGTGCAGATCGCTATCTCGACCTCCTTCCTCCTGATTACAATGAAATAATCCCTGTCGAGGTCATGACGGCTTTCACGAACGCGAAATTCGAGTGGGGCAAGATTCCAGAATGGACGCCCCCTGCAGAAGTTCGGTAGGGTGGGTTTCTGAGATGAAGAGGTTGCGTATCTGAAGTGCACGCTATATTAGTCAGTCGTCTATCCCCTGAAATACATGTAAATCATTATTTCTCACTGTGAATTTGATGAAAGTCATTCATGCTGCTTGAGTAGATGCAATGTAGTGCAATACAGGCACCATGTCATCTTCAGATGCCGAATCGTGGATCCGCGCTCCAGCGCATATAGGTCTCTCCGCGCCGAAAGAAGCTGCCGAAAAAGCACTTCAACGCTACGGTTCCTCGGCTTCCAATCAAAAACTCATTCAGTCGCAGTAAAGAAAACGTAGTTGATTCATTGACCACAAGATACAGATACCATAGACTAATCCACATATTGTACAGAGACGTACCACGCCCATGGAAGGCACATAAACCGTCAACCCGACACTCGTTGGCATCGAGGCCAGGATATAATAAAAACAACTGACTCGTATACCTGGAGAAAGATGTTCATTGTTGTACACGGTAGAAACAAGAATCGCCTATGTTGGGCCGAACGCCTCAAATTCCGATATGGACAAATACAATCCGCTTCTCCAACGGCAATTCGTCGCCAGTGTCCGCAACGGCGGCGTTCAGCGCTTCGGCCGCATGTTCAAAACTAATCACCGGACGTCCAAACATTTCCCTGTAGAATCGCGTGACCACCCGGTGTGCAACCGCATCGTCTACCTTCCACAGCGTCCCAATCACCCCGTTGAACCCTGAAAACTGCATCCCAGCAGCGAGATGAAGCACTTCATCCGGTGTGGACGCATCTCCCTCTGCGGTATGACACGCAGACAAGAACGCAAACTCCGAATTCGTGTAGCGTTCCTGGATGATCCGCATCAGCGTCAGTGTCCCATCCCCCATCGCGAACCACGACTCGAACGGCCTTTCGGCATGCTGCGCGCCATGACAAGCAAGATGGACCCAACGGTGTTCCCGGAATGCTTGAACGGCCCCTTCGATCGTAGCCGCAGCATCAGTGACAATATCGAATTTGACAGTGTCTGCAAGCATGCCTGTTTCGTCCCGGATCTTTCGGATTTCGTGCTCGACCTCGGGTAAGTTGCCGAGCTTTACATCCGTGCCTGGCTTTCCTTGACCGACGGCTGCAAATGAAATCAGGTTCGCTTCTCCGGACGCATCTCGTGCCGCCTTTTGAGCGCGAATGCGGTCACAGGCACGAATGAGGGCTGAGAGAGAAGGTGCATATGAAGATACATAGATGTCGAATAGATTCCTTTCTCCCGTCCGGTGTGGACCCGCGGCATGCAACGGCAGAGTGGTGAGTTTCGCAGTTGGACACCACCAGATCCGCGAACCTGGAGGGAGCTGAATGTCATTTTGCAAGACGGAAACGATGGGTCCGACGACAGATGACCATAACTCCCGTAAGGTCTGCCTCACATAGAATTCTCTGTGGTCTCCGAATGCGTGTGGGTTCCTCGTGATTTCTAAGAGTTCATCCGAGTACTGGTTGATGTCGGCGAGCGAGCAAGGAAGCGGCACATGGACAGGTGGTCCAGTGTGAAGGACAATGAGTGCGTTGCAGTCATATTCACTTGCATTCACGATGATGACAGGTCCGTATTCTGCAGCCCGTTGGAGGTCGTCGAAACGAGGCGGCAACAGGAACCGCGAGAACCCATCGAGACTTCGAATTTCGTCCACCACAGACTGCCATTCCTCTTGGACATGCCAGTAGGCATCTATGCTGCCATCGCCTGTCTGCTCAGCATATTTCCGGAGGTCTGAGCTCAATCGCGTGAATTTCCTTTCGAGTTCGCGTCCTCGATCTCCGCAGTTGTCTAGCATGGCCACCGAGATGTCGCAGCGGGCAAGTTGGTACCACAGAATTCCTCGGCCTTGCTCTAGGAGCTCAACAGCTGCCTGGAGGTTGCCATGCCTTAGCGCATGTGAGAATGCGTTGCTGGCTATATCACCCACTCTCTCTTGTATTTTCTCGTGCCTCGAATCCAGTGAAATGGCCAAAGAGGTGAACTGGTCCAGTGTGTTGAATAGTGTTTGGTAAGCCTCTAAGATTGAGGGATGATCATACTTTTCAGCACTCTCTACCCAATCCTGAACTGCTTCCAGTAAGTCCACTGAAACTGCTGGACTACAGTTCTTCAGTTGCTGATAGTATCCAAAACCTTCATCTAGTGATAGAAGTGGCTGATCCAAAGAAAGTGATGCCTGGGAGGAGTTGCATAGGGTGAAAATGATTTCAGCAAGTTGAGTGATGTTTCGTGCAAAGCAACGATGTTGAACCGGACGGGTTTTCAATGCATTCTTCATCAAGCTAATTGCCATAGTTAGATCAGAGATGTCTTGTAGCTCATCATAGCGATCTGAAAGTGATAATGCAAGATTTTGGAGAGCAGCACCATAGTCTTTATCACCTGGTGAACAGCACTCAAGACACTGCTCTTGGAGATCAATGGTTTTGGTTAGGTCTGCTAAGTTACCCTGTGTCCTGTAACGAGCACTGAGAAACAGTGCAAGATTGTTTACTGTTGTGCTGTGCTGTATATCTCCAGCTGGACAAAGGTCAAGGCATTCTTCTCCCATTTCAATAGCCCTATCCAAGTCTGATATATTCCCTTGCACACAAAACTGCTCCCATAAAGCTAGTGAAAGTGATCCAAGAGCCCTGAAATGGTATTCATGACCTGGTGGGCATAATTCAAGCCACTTCTCATGGATGCTAATGACCACAATTAAGTATTCCTGGTTTCTTTCAATCTTGTAATATGTCCCAAGAGTTATGGCCAAGTCTCCAAGAGCCTTTATATAGCCAGGATGACCTTGTGGACAGAGGTCAAGCCTAGCAGACTGAATTTCCATAGTCCTATTGAGATCTGAAATATTGCCTTGTTGATCATAATGAAATGAATAAGAGACTGCAAGATCATTCAAGACACAGATATGATGTTCATGGCCCAAGGGACAAAGGTCCAATCTTGACAGGTCCACCTCAATGTTTGTGGATACACAGGCCACATTGTGAAACTGCCTTGCAAAGTTATATAGCCTTTTATTGTCCATCTGGAGAGGTAGCAGACAATCATGCCCATTAGGTGTGATCTGAAGCACACATTCAATCACATAGAGCATAAACCCAATCACAGTATAAGCTTACCAGCACTTCACTAGCCTTGCATCTCATGGACAAGGTGGCAATGCCATGGGATAGCCCAGATACTCTGCCTAAAACATCATTAACAAATCAATCAAAGATGAGATAATTAAAAATTACATTGCCAGACATTGCCAGACTCCAATAAGCTGGCTACATTTGTAACTATCTCATTACCAAATGGTTGTTTGTCCCATTCAATGCTGAGCTCCTCTGGAAGAATGCAAACAGTGATTATAACAGTTGCAGATGGAGGTGCAGAGCTGTGAAAGAAATTCTTAGGAAGTATCTTACAATGTGAACCACAAACCCACAAGAGAAAAGGATGATCCCATTTTACTCTCCTGTGGCCCAAGAATAGATAACCAGGACATGTTATCTTGGACAGTTCGCCAACTTGAACGGTGACGCGGATATCTTGTCTTGGAATCCGGGTAGAAAGATCCAGCCGACAGACTTTGCGGATGAGGTGGGTACGCATGCATGTACTAGAGAATAGCGCCTTACCTGTAACTTGGAACGTGATATCCTCTGGGTTTTTCCGGTTCATTTGAATGAAGTCGACTGAGAAATGAAACAGTGGAGTTGTAAATTGGGCAGAAGCGATAGCAAAAAGGTAGCAGCGTTCGACGACGTATGGGAGATGGCTAAAGTGACAGACCGAGTACTCCGAGCTAAAGTTTTGAAAAATAGGGAGCCAATGGGACAAGGCAAGCGAGTATCAATACAACGGCGACAAAAAGGACGGGGGATGAAAGGGCTTTTGGATAGATGAAGGGCAGTTGATGCAGCGTGATGAGGTGGATTGAGCTCAGGCGACTGATTAGGGAGAGGAGGAGCTGGGGATAGGTGTAAACTAGTGGGACGAGGCTGGGTGAGCGGAGATGAACAACGGGCAGTAAATCTGGAAGAGACAGTAGGGATAGGTGACGAAACACGGTGGTGGAGATGAAATAGGAACAGCTTTGAGAGATCGAAGAGGCGATGAGCGGTCTAGAGGCAACCCAAAGAGCGACCGATTGAGTCGGTTAAGTTAGAATATGGAGAGGATAAGAGAAACAATCAACTCGAATCGAAGTATATTTAACTTACAAAAGGCCAAACCACGGAAGAAATAAGAACGAGAAAAGGGAATGGGAAACAGGCAGGGAAAGGGGAGACTAAGGAGCTGGAGTTTTACGGCGCAGTGAGGGAGGAAGTAGAAGACAGGCGGAAAACGCGGGGAGCGAGAAAGGCGACAACAAGGGAGAGAGAGAGACGAAACACGAGAGGCACCCGGGCAGGAATTCGATGATAACAGTTTGATGTACCGATGCTAGCGCGATAACATCAGTAAGGTTGACGAGTGAGAGAGGGCGATGTTACATGCTAGCGCCCGCGGCGAACGCAAGAGTACGGCACTTAAACCGGAATGAGATCGAGACAGGCTTATTGAACCTAATGTCAATGGTTCACAGTACAACACAGTGGGAGACAACCCGAAGCGGTGGAAAATGGGATACTGAAGGTAGCGAGACACGTAGTACCATGCCGACATCATCCAGCGGATACGATCGTTGCAATGTTCAAACATAAATTCATCCCAGGCGAAGGCAAAAGCGGCCGGGACAGGAACACGCGTGTTCGTGTCATGGATTATCCGCATTCCCGTTACGCCGGGTGTAAGTGTTCATGAGGCAGTCGCGCACTGATCCAAGCGCATACAGCCATTCAACACCGCTCCCGTTAAGCTCGCTGGCCTCGTCTCAACGCTGCTTGTGACAACGGTGCTACAGTATATTGATGGCCGTACAGTCTGCCATTCGGTTGCCACTAGTAGACACATATATGCTCGTCCCGGATCATTATTGAACGTGAGCCACCCCCACAGCCTGCATCATCCGACGGATCAACCGATCGTCGTCGTCAGCTGGCTGTCAGAGTGCTATGCACGGGTGATCTCGAGTCAATGAAGCTTGGACATCTGTCTGATTAGCAATGAGAAAAACGGAACTGTTGGACGTCGTTTGAAGCAGGTTCAGGAGAAACAGGAGACACATAGTAGATTGGGAATGAAGAAAGGAATCTTTTATGCGTTACAACGCAGTATTGTTATTTGGTTCAGATCAGATCACTGGCAAATTTCAAATGTAAACAGGATCCGAGATGACAAATAATACTCGTACCTTGTTCACTGCTTCCTCCTCCAACCCCACGACATCCTCCGCCACCTCATCCTCATCCTGCGGCGCTTCTTGGGGAATCACTAGATTCAGTACAACGGCGACCAACCCAGCGACCAAGACTGTCAAACCAAAAAAAAAGGAAGACATCATATCAGGAATGAATGTGAATCAACGCGTACATGCGCCATCACGTACAAGGTGTACTTAACACGATCGTGATCGAGTCAATGAGACCTTGTAAACCGGCATTTGGATTGTGCACGCCGTCAAACAGATATGTGAACACATTCGGAACGAGCAGATCGCCAAAGCCAAACGACATGGCAGCCGCGAGAACGAACCGGTCACGACGCGTATATTCCATGTAGGATAGAACGCGCAAGCCCGAGACGACCACGCTCGCAAACAGAAACGTCGTCACGCCTCCAAGAACAGAGTTGGGGACTAGGCGGTATTCCCGTTAGCTTTTACAACAAAACTTGAGACCAGTCAAGGACGAACTTGCCAGGAAAAACCCAGAGATCTTGCCAAGGACGCCGAAAAGAATAAGAAAAGCACAGCACCAACGACCAGCCGTACGATTTGCACAACGGGTTAGCGCAATGACACCATTGTTCTGAGTACAGTTCAAATAATGTTCCTTTTCCGTTTCCTAACCTACCTGCGCGAAAACGGACAATGGCGTCACCGTAAACAAGGCAGACACAAACCCTCCAAAACCATCACTCTGAGCCGGAATTAGCAGGGTCGTCACCTGGACGCGTATATGACACTCACCAAGACGCCACCTTGAATACGCGAGTCAAAGTCATCTCCAGTCACGCTTAGGCGAGACACCTCCGCAGAAGCAGTAATATCACCTATAGCTTCCATCGTGGTAGACACTGAGAGGTGCGGGTCACCGAGATTGGGGCAGCATACAAGAGCCAGAGTACCTACCGTAAACCGCCAGCATCGGAAGGATAGCTGGGGGATAGACACGAAGCTTGAACGTGTGGACCCTTGCACATATCAGCCTCCCGCAAGTGTAACGAAGACATCAGACATACCACAGGAACGTGATGACCGGAGCAGACGTAATCGTGCTCCCATCAACATATCCTGCAGCACCCGCCACAATGCACCCTACCGCGAGCCCGACGATGATGCTCGCGTTCTTCAAGAACGGAGAACCAAACAATTCGGTAATGATGATGGTGACAAACGAAAGAAAGCCGAGACCGATGAACTGTGGCGAGCCCCACCTAAAGCGACAAGGTCAGCTGTCCTGGTATGATGCTCTGGGCACCTACGGGAGGGCGTGTTTAGAAGACGTGGTCGGACAGAGTGAAAGCGGGCCAGTTGCAGGACGTGCCTGGCATCCGTTTGACCCGCCACCCCAATTGAGCATACCAGATGAGCCGACGAGTGACGCTCCGATCATGACGACGACAGTGCCTAGTGGCGCCGGTTGGGTGGGGGGACGCCGAAGCCGGGGTTAAAGTACCCACCAGTGACCACCGGTGGAAATATACGCTGTAGCGTGCGCGGAGGTATAAACGACAAACCTACTTCGAGGAAGGAACATATCAATGACGTGCCTTCACGAACAGGTCAGAAAATGAATGTTCCTAGCCAGAATGAACTTCGATCGATCAACGTACCGAGAAGCATACCGTACGCGTCAGGGCATGCCTCGCGGGTGACTGTACCGTCAGCAGCAGTCACAGAGGAACACGTCCCGTTCACATACATGGCATTGAAAATCTGGCGGACGCTATCGATCAATCATCACAGACCCAGGAGTTGAACGACAACGAACGGCGTTCGCAGTGCTGAGCGTGGCAAAACTAGTCCCGACGACGGACAACAGCCCAGTGCCGAGATGATACCCCCTCCACAGCTTGAAGCGCGACATCTGCACGAGACTCAGGATCCCTTGACACAACGCAAGACCTCCGTTTCATGACACACGCCGCGACACGAACACGAAAACGCCACGTACCACTTGCGATGAGCGAGGCAGATATCATGTATGCAGATGTCTGTGCGTCGAGCGCCAGCGTACTCGCAAAAATGATGGGTGGCGTGATCAGACCGGCAAGCATCGCGAGCGCATGCTGGAGCCCGCTTGCCATAGCGAGCACGAGCGGCAGCTCGTCGTCCACGCCGTAAAAAGGTGGCTGTCTTTGTCTCCGGTTCGGTTTGCCGCTGAAGGCAAAAGGGAGGGCGGGCAAGCAGAGCCAGGCGTAGTCGTAGTCGCCGAACCAGCCCTGCTTGGAGGTTAGCTTGTGTCGGACGGCCTGTGCATGATGTCGGACGAGAGTCCGCAATCCTGGATTCGGCGGCTCGATGGCTGCAGGTTGGTGCTCTGCGGAAAATTCTGAAGACATTTCTAGCAAGCAAGTCAACAAAGCTTGCACAGAGAATAGAATGTCGGAAGTTATTATCACGTATCATTTCGGGTACCGTATTGATGACTAGACTCACGACAATGCCAGATAAGTTTCTCTTCCTCACTTTCCAGCCAACATGATAACGAAAAAGAAAAGGACACGTGTTGTAGGAGCAAACACAACACACGTTAATCATCCCCAAACCCAGTGGTAGAGCAGCGCGTACCACAACAGCACATAGTTTGAAACGCTGGATTGGTGACGAGTAGAGGTATCAGAGACCAGACATGCTCTTCGTGATTGCAAACAAGCGGTTTGGGATTACCTCAGTCGGTAAACAAATGTGGTTGGATACAAACTAGAGATACACACAGAGATGGTATATAAAACACTATACGGAAGCACCGTCTTCCCAATCCTCGTCCACAGTCATCCCTCGTCTACTCCTTCCCCCCGCCTCCATGAGCGCCGAAAGGCCACCCGTCTGCATGCCATGCGTCCCCGCATCCAACATCTCCTTCTCTAGTCGAACCCGCCCATACGTCTCGTCCCACATGGCCGCACTCTTGAAGAACCGTCTACGAGGGACGTTCTTGCTCGCGTCCACATTCACATACCGGTTCGTCATGATGCTCATCCGCTTTCGACTCCGCCGGTAGGACGACCCGTCAGAGTCATATCTATCGTCGTCAGATTCTTCCGAGCCTGCAGTAGCGTCTTGCAACTTGTACAAGTATCGCGCGTGTTCTGTAGGCGTTTTCATCGGTTTTTCACTAGCCGGGGGAGGTGTGAAAAGGACTGCTTACGCGCTAATCGGCGGTCCAAATCATCCATCATACCGTCCTCCCTCTCCTCCTCTACCTCCAAGCCTAGGTGCTTTCCGAGACCCTCCCCCGGAACATCGTGCATTTCGACCGATGGGGCACAGCGCAGTTGCGCGAGCTGGTGGAGCGCGTTGAATCGCACCTTGTCCAGTGATCCATCCTTGATGTTTAAATCATCCATGTTGTTTTCCGGAACCTCAAGACGATACCGTGGACCGAACCATTCAAAGTATTCGTTCCAGGGTAAGTTCACATCAATCTCCTTCTCGATACCGAGCGCGCATGCGGTCTCGTACGTCCACGTTCGAGCGACATTCTTGACGGTGTACCCCCCACCACCGAGAAGGATGAGTGGGACGTTGAACGAGCGAAGAAACTGGACAGAGTGTGCATGACCGTTCATCGTGATATTGAAACAGCCCAACTTGTCTCCCGCCAATGAATCTGCACCGCACTGCAGTACGACAGCGCTCGGCCGGAAGACGTCCATGATTTTCGAAACGACCTGTCGGCATGCGTGAAATGCGACCGACTTGATCTCTGACATGTACACGCACCGGTTCAAACACCGTCTTGAACGCTTCGTCTGTGATCCCGTCCTTGAGTGGGACGTTGACAGTGTAATACTTTCCTTTACCCATCCCCTTATCCTCTTGAGTCCCCGTCCCCGGAAAATACTCGCCAAACTTGTGAAAGGAGCACGTCATGACCCTGTCCGTCGTATAGAACGCCTCCTCCACACCATCTCCATGATGACAATCGATGTCGATGTACAACACACGCGGATAGGACCGGAGGAGCTCTAAGATGCCGAGGACGATGTCGTTGATGTAGCAGAACCCAGACGCCTCGCGTTTTTTGGCATGATGTAGCCCACCAGCCCAGTTAATAGCGATATCCGCCGCACCAGAAGCGATCCGCTGAGCCGCCGCTAGGAGAGGAACACCGCGACGACGTGAGTACAGAACAACACACACACAACGTCCCATTGCGCACCAATGGACCCCCCGGCCGAGATGGTACAAAACTCAAATACACCTTCGAACGCGGGGTTGTCCTCGCCGACGAGGACTTGTAGGAGATCCAGGATCAGTTGCCGAAAACGCAATACCAGGTCAGATCGATGACGTACAGCGCGTACCGTGGTATGTGAGTTCTTCTGCGGTCTCTGGGGTTACCCGGTTCAGGAAATGGATGTACTCGTCGGTGTGGAACGCGGTCATCGATTCGGGAGTTGCGCGCTTGGGACGCTGTGTACCGTATGCGCGTCGGCTGCACAGAAGAGTAGGGAGAGAGACACACCAGCACTTGCATCTTGTCCAGCATGCCATACGCAGAGACCAAGTCGTGAGTGACGCGCATTCGGTGGGGTTTCATGGGGTGGCCGAGGCCATAAGTATACGAGCCAGCGTCCGCTGGAACCCGAGTCCGTTCCGAGTGGTACAGAGCAGAATCACGAAGCAAACGCACCGTCGTAGTAATATGTGACCCGTCTCTTTGACATTGCGCTGTGTCGAGTCTTTCGCACTACTGTACAGCAGAAACGAGTGCCTGTAAAGCTTAGCCAGTCCACGTGACATTATGAGATGTGGCTGTACTACCGGGCGGACAACAAAAACGAATAACATAGGTCTAAACTACCGTAGTACTACCAGTCCGTACAGCAGTCGTAAGTCGGAATCGCATCATCGCATCATCTCAGGTCAATCTCCACCGTATCCCCGACCTCTTCCTCGATATCATCCTCGGCGGCCACCCTCTTACTTTCCTTCTCGACCGGCGGTGGGGGAGGTACCTCGACACTCGATGGCGTGATTATTTTCACAACAGGTACCTTTCTTGTATCCAATGCAGCAGCACCTGGGTGTGCCGTCAATTCGGGGTCAGCGGGTGGGGACGACGGGACAGGCGGTGATTGAGATGGAGGTGGGAATCGGAAATTACGATCCATCGTGCCATTACTTTTGTGCCGCGTTTCAGACCCAGGAATCGACTTCTTCGGTACAGCTGCCCCCGAATCTGCTTCTTCCTCCGGTTCTTCCTCAGGAGTAGGCTCAACGGGCTTTTTGTTGGTTGCTGGTGGACTGCTAGCGGTGGTGTGTGCGACAACGGGCATTGACGCACGATTTGGCGCGGTCTTGTGTGAATTGGGGCCGTTGGCAGAGGGCAGAGAGGCTTGAGACATTGATAACGGTCGTTGGCTGTGATAAATCGATGGAGGGGTAACCCCGAGGTAGAATCCAGCGATAGGAACCATTCTGCTCGGCAGATGAAATACAAGCATTCATTCTGGGAACAAGGACCCACTTTTTCTCAATCAAACATGCTAATATCCATTGAGGCTGAACAACAGGAATGCTGAGTTGAAGGGCGCGCTGGTACTCCACTCCTGGGCCGCTAGAAACACTTCCGCCACTAGCATTGGCACCTGAGGGCGTCATAGCCGGCGTCGTGCACACAAAATGTGTGGTGTCGATCTGGATCTTGTCGCTCCACTTGGCCTTCATCACTTTTAGCGCGGCCTTGGCGTCCTGCAAGAGTGTCTCATCGGTCACCGTCCCGAAACATACAGAAATGCCGCTCGTGTCTGCGATAGTATGTGTGCGGAGGCGGATGAGACTAGATGGAAATGTTCCCGCAGTTGTGCGTAACACCAGCTGGAAGGTGTAAGCGGTGTCGACGGACAGACTGGTCAATTTCGTGGTGGTGTTGGTCAGAGCATTGGGTATAGAGGCAATCCGTTGCGAATTCTTGTATACGTCGAGCGAGCGCAACTTGGCCGTGGCCAGTTTGAGGGGCGGCCACTCCAACGTTACCGAAGTCTGGGTGACATTGCGGACCTGCGGGTAGTATGAGGGCGTGTTTCAGATGAAGGGTTGGAGACACTGCACCTCGAGCTGAGGTGGCTCTGGGGAGACGCGTCCAAATGTTTCCAGTATATCCCGTTGAAGGTTCCAGAATTCTTGGTCACGTTTCCGCTCCTCTGCAATGTTCTGGTGTACAGCGATATTGACTATGGAACCTGTCGTGACACCTGGTGGTAACAAAACCGATGGAAACTCGATGAGGTGGGCACGTTCACCGAGAAGTATCTGAGCATGGGGGTGTAAGTAGATGCATCGCGCGTATGAGGTATGCTCATACCGCCATGCCCGCGTCTGTGAGGAGTAGAGTTAACGCTTGGCGTGCCCGCTGAGGTAGCGCTACGCACCGAGCTTTCCGACAGTGAATGTAAAACTGTCTTGCGATCTTGCCATGGCTGCCACTGTTGGTTCGTAGCCTGAGGCACCTAATTAAATTACGTGGGTAGAGCTAAACAGCCACAATTGTCACGGTGTTGTTTATGGTACTGTTTGGCTGTGTTGAAACTGGAAGCCATTGGTAAACAACCACTGACCAGCATGGCCTCGTTGTCTACTCGTGTTGCTAGTGTCTTGTCATCATACAATGGCAGTGTTTCGAGCACATGCTGGCCGCGATATTTATCAACCCACGTGGTGTCCATGAGCATTCTCTTTTTTTTTCTTTTCCCTTTTTTTCGAGTTCGAGTAGTTATTTAACGCGATACGTGACTATAAACCTTTTCCGTGCTCTGAGTGGAGTGTCGTCGAGCGGGAATGGATACTACGTTGTGATAGGGTGTTACCAGTTTTGTCAGGTGTTGAGATCTTGGCGCAGCTTATGCGTGTTTTGCGGCATCGTGACATGCACGAGGCACGCTTGCTCTCTTTCTCTCATTTCGCATCTCCCGAATATAAAGATTAACGCCTTCATTTCTCTCCGCCCATCTCTGGTCGTCATATCACCACATTTCTTTTATCTTCAAAACACCATGGTATTTGGACTTTTTAGCCGCAAATCTACGCTGGATACCTCTGCATCGGCAGACAACGACCAGCACACTCTCCCTACCCCGACGCCATCCATCACATCGGCCACCCATAACTCGCCTTTCCGAGCCCCGGTCATCCTGGGTTCGGCGGCGCTTGGCAGCAGCTCCAACAAAGACTCTGATCAGGTGACGGATAGCCTTGCTGAAGGAACGAGCAACGACCACCTGTCTGCTCCACCACCGCCAGCCACACCCCTTCTCTCGGAACCGAACGATACCAAGTTACTCTATGATTTGATGCTGACCATACCCCCAAAGACGCTGCACGCTTACACCCTCAAACGTCTCCAACCCCCAACCCCCCTTCCATCCACTTCTGTGTCTTCTCCTGCACTTGGACTATTCCCTGACGATACCTTGCGTCCTCCATCCCCTGACACAGTAACCAAGCTGACCGCTTTCTTCTCGCGTCTTGCACCGCCACCTCTGCTTCACTGTATGCGTTGTCACAAGGATTTCTACGGTATAGAAAACGAAGAAAAAGACAAGGCATGTTGTGTGGCCCACGATGACGAGAGCACGCTGGTGTCGCGTGTTTCGGGAGCTTCGGGAGGTGGCTACGAAACTCTCTGGGGCTGCTGCGGGCAGATCGTCTCTGGAGACGGGGGGGAAGGGCCGCCAGACGGATGGTGTTACGAAGGGAGGCACACGGTGAGTCACAACATCATCTCCAACTGGCCGGGCCTAATGCTTTATGTTCGGCTACGGATCAGACAGACACCAAGCGTGCTCGATTCAGAGCGGATTCGACCATACACAACGATAAATTAATTTCGTGTTTTGTATACAATTGTCGTGGCATACGGCAAACGATGCGGGCCCAACAGCCGCAGCCCGACCTTCATGCGTCGCCGTCCCGCATCATCGGGACATCTTCTACGCGCAAATCCAACCCTTCCCCGGCCCGGTCACAAGCTTCTACATTGATCTCTCGATCGGCACGAAAACGGCCGCGCAGATCATTAAAAGAATCTAGCTCTGAGAATGAGGCCGATGCGGAGAGTCTGGACACTCGTGCCGTCAAAGCCAAGGACAAGGAGAAAGCTGGTAGCAAGAAGGACGAATGTGCGGATAGAGAGCCATCCACGGCTATGGCCAGTCCAAACCCTCAACCCCCTCGCAGGGGCCGGGGCCGTCCTAGGCTCAGCACGCCCACAAAAGGCTTGCGCCTGGCATCTGGTTCCAGCCTCACGCCGACGGGTTCTGCTAAAGCAAAGGCAACGGCTACAAAGCCTAAATCGACATCTCATGTGTTACTCTCTCAGAGTCACACCCACGTTGCCTCAGATTCGGACGCCTCGACTCGTTCGCGCCCCAGGACAAGAAGTCACGTTCGGGATGAATCGCGTGGCCGCGCTGGTTCGAAGCTCGCAAGAACAGACATCGCGGAACGTGCTGGCCGTGCCAAGAAGGCTGCCAGACTGCTCTCGCGCTCTACGATGTCAGAGGATGAAGGCGGGGCTGAGGCAGACGAATATCAAGAAAGTGATCAGGAGGAGAGGGGAAGAGACAGAAAGAAGAGGCGATTGCGGAGCTGAGCAGGATTCGTCGTTATCTATGCATTGCTTTATCGTACTACTTTATCGTATCACCCGCGTGCAGGTACTCGGATCGGAAGGCGGGTGTGATACCCGTGAGAATTTCGTAAATCGTATATGTAAGCCCTCTCCCACCTTTTCGAACACACAACCATGACCAGCTCGAAGGCTGCAATGCTCATCACGTATGGGATGCTTCTGCGTCTAATTTCATGAGCGGGTAAGGTCTGAGCGTACATATCCCCCCCGATCGGCTCTCGCAGAGCCCAGCTGTAACCAACTGAGCGGCATACCAGAAAATCAGCTCTCTCGACAACCCAAGACCCTCTACCCAGAGGCGAGGTCTAGAGACCGGCTTTGAAAAGTGTCGTAGGGATGGGGCGAGCAACACAACCGCTCCGACGCTGCCATTATCTCCCCATGTGTCCCTCTGGGGCGCCCTGATCGCCGGACAATTTGACGTCTAGGTAACGAGGGCTTTCCGCGTATTCCAAACGGCGTGGATTGGGCACGCCCAGTTCGAGCATCACGTTTGGTTCTACGGTTTGTCTACCTGGATATGATCAGAGAGTTCCATTGCGATCAGAAAGAGGCTTTGTTTTGGAGCCATATAGCGACCGCACATGTTTGCGTGTGCTATAGGGGAACGAGATGGCGGTCGTTGGTTTTGGATTGTGCTCGTTCTTGAGTGCACTTTGTAGCGCGCGCTCGCGTTACCGAGCGTGAAACTCGATTCAGACTATTCTCGGGCTGGTCATGAAATTTTTGGCTTTTTTTTTTTCCCTTGTTGGAACACGTTGTGGAGCCCGGATGCTGGTTCAATAATGTGAGACTTGCTCTTTGGGCCCACGCATGTTCATTAGCCGTAAGTAATTCCCCCGAGCTTCTTTGTTTAGCGTCATTCCTTGTGATCATGCGCAATTGTATATGATTCAACACGTCTCCTGCCTGTGAATTTAATTTTCTTTCTGATTTGGTTGATCGTTTTTGTGGTTGATGGCATGGCTTGGTTGTAAGGCTTTGTGGACCAATGCGTGCCTTCTTGTTCCATTATTTGTATCTCACTTGAACGGGTCAGGTTTGAGTGCGTTGTACTGATTGCTCTTCATGTAATCTTCTTTCCAGACAACGTATGAAGTAAGGGGAACCAGATATTCGCGATTGCGTAGGTCAAATGTATGAACAAGCTCCGAAAGGCAGCGGGCAGAACCAAGCTCGTGTCCGGTATGAACTCATCAGCTTCTACGCTCACGATGCCCAGACTTCCTGCCTTTGGGACGAGTTCGGTCCCGTCCGCGTTATGCGGGAACAAGTACGTTCGGGTGCAAAAGCTACTGTTCGGACAACTAGATGGTTTATCGAAACCAGGTATCCGTTCAGCCATTGAACTGCGAAAAACGATCTATTCCATTCATCACAAAACACAACAGGAGGTAGAGGTATCATAACACAATTCTGTGTATCGTACAAGGACATTCTTGCACCAAAGGAAATGCATAAACACCAACGTCTCGAATCCTCTGGCTTAAGGACTGGAGCATAATACAAAATCAGACTCGATACGCATCTGGGAACGACGTTCATCACCGGGATTGGCAGAAAAGAGAGGCGCCTACATTTCAGTTCTCAGATTCCAATGTGCACAAATACAATTCTCTTCTCTAGCGAGAGTTCATCGTCTGTATCCATCACCGCAGTGTTCAACGCCTCCGCCGCATGCTCAAAACTAATCACCGGACGTCCAAGCATTTCCCTGTAGAATCGCGTGACCACCCGATGCGCAACCGCATCATCTACCTTCCACAGCGTCCCGATCACCCCATTGAACCCTGAAAATTGCATCCCAGCAGCGAGATGGAGCACTTCATCCGGCATCGACGCATCCCCCACGGCAGTATGACACGCAGACAAGAACGCAAACTCCGAATTCGTGTAACGTTCCTGGATGATCCGCATCAGCGTCAGGGTCCCATCCCCCATCGCGAACCAGGACTCGAACGGCTTTTCGGCATGCTGCGCGCCATGACAGGCAAGATGGACCCAACGGTGTTCCCGGAACGCTTGGACGGCCCCTTCGATCGTAGCTGCAGCGTCAGTGACAATGTCGAATTGGACAGCGTCTGTAGGCATGCTTGTTTCGTCCCGGATCTTTCGGATTTCGTGCTCGACCTCGGGTAGATCGCCGAGCTTCACATCTGTGTTTGGCCTTCCTTGACCAACGGCTGCAAACGAAATCGGACTCACTTCTCCGGATGCATTCCGTGCGGCCTTTTGGGCACGAATACGGTCACAGGCACGAATGAGGGCTGAGAGAGAAGGTGCATATGAAGATACATAGATGTCGAATAGATTCCTTTCTCCCGTCCGGTGTGGACCTGCAGCATGGAGTGGGAGAGTGGTGAATGTCGAAGTGGGACACCACCAGATGCGCGAACCCGGAGGGAGCTGAATGTCGTTTTGCAGGACGGAAACGATGGGTCCGACGACAGATGACCATAACTCTCGCAAGGTCTGTTTCACATAGAATTCTCTGTTGTCTCCGAATGCGTGTGGGTTCATCGTGACTTCTGATAGTTCTTTAGAGAACTCGTTGACATCGGCGAGCGAGCAAGGAAGCAGCACGTGGATAGGTGGTCCAGTGCGAAGGACAATGAGTGCATCGCGGTCGTATTTACTTGCATTCACAATGATGACTGGTCCATATTCTGCTGCTTGTTTCACATCGTCGAAACGAGGTGGCAACAGGAATCGCGAGAACCCGTTCATGCTGCGAATCTTGTCTACCACGGATTCCCATTCCTTCTGGACTCGCCAATATGGATTCATGTCGCTCCCTCCGATCCGTTCTGCGTGTTTCCTGAGCTCTTCATTCAACCGCGCGAATTTTCTTCTGAGTTCCTGCCCTTGATCACTGCAGCTTTCCAATGCAGCCAAAGAAACATCAAAGCGAGAAAGTTGATTCCACAGAATGCCTCGACCTTGCTCCAGGAATTCAACGGCTGTCTGGCACCATGTCTCATTGCACATGAGAATGCATTGTTAGCTATATCAGACACCTTTGCTTGCATTGTCTGATGCCTTGAGTCCAGTGAAGAGGTGAAAGAGGTGAAATGATCCAGTGAAGTGATAAGTGTTTGATAGGCCTCCAAGACTGAGGGATGGTTGTACTCTTCAGCATTCCTGACCCAACCCTCAAGTGCATACAATAGATCCAATGAAACAGTTGGACCACAGTTCTTCAAGAACTGATAGTTTTGAAAAGCCTCATCTAGTAAAGAAGGTGGTTCATCAACAGATTGAGGTGATGTGAATGAAAGAATGATAGATTCTGCCAATGAATGGACAATCTCTGCAAAATAGGGGTGCTCTGCTGAGTAGGCAGATAGTGCCTTCTTAAATAGCCCAATTGCTGTTGTTAGATCTGAGTAGTTGTTTGTGCCATGGTAGTGATCATAATATGATATTGCAAGGTTGTGAAGGCATAATCCATGTCTAGAATGACCTGCTGGATGAAGACTGAGACATTGTTCTTGTAGATCAATGACTCTACTAAGATCACTGAGATTTCTTTGGCTTTGATAATATGAACTGATGGCTGCTGCTAGGTTATTGAGAGTGAAATCATGGAGTGGGTGGTCTTTAGGGCAGAGTTCAAGTGCTTCTTCACCAAGTTCAATTGACCTGTCCAAGTCTATCATATTTTCTTGAAAACGGTAGTATTCCCATAAGGATAATGCAAGTGATATGATAGCACGTGCATGGTCTGGATGGCCTGGTGGAGATAAATGAAACCACTCTTTTTGCATTTCTATTAGCTTCTTTAGGTCCTCTTGATTATGTTGAATCATGTAGTGGTCCTATAAATTCAATGCAAGCCTTCCAAGCAAAAAAGGATATTCAGGATGACCTAATGGATAAAGATCAAGACAGATCTGCCCAAGCTCAATGGCTTTATGAAGGTCTGAGATATTTCCTTGTTGCTGGTAACAGAGTAAAAAGGATACTACAAGATCATTCAGGTGGCCAGTATAGTTTTCATGCCCCAAAGGAGAAAGATCCAATTTAGTCAGGTTTACCTCAACATTTGTAGACAGACAAGACATATTCTTGAACTGCATCACAAAGTTGTAAAGCTTGTCTGTGTTACGATGTGAGCCAATAGCCTCAAATGGCAAACACAAAAAAGGCAATAACCAGATAAACATATAAGTAAGCAACGAGGATTGCTGCAAGACTGGTGAAGATCACTAGGACAACATCTAGCAAGATAGTGACGATAAGGGCAAGAATGATGGAAAGTCTTCAAGGGATAATATCTGGGATGAAGGGGGATGATGATGAGAAGTCCTCAAGGCTTGGCAGCAGGATGAGAAGAGAACCACAAGAGGTTACAAGCCCACACTTAGGCAGTGTAATGATAAGATTAAGCTTAAGGTATCCTACAAGTAGTGCTACACTATTTATACTACCAGCCATGGTGCACAGACCATGCTGACTAAGCACTATGTAAGGAATACCCTCAACCCTGGTACAAGAGTTGACCTAAAGAGGAAATGCCCATAACCCTGGGCTTCTACATGAGGTAAGCTTAGTAATAGGAACTGTTACGCTTGGCCTGGATAAGGATGAGTATAGCCCTTGAAAAGGGGATTGGGTTCTTGGGCCTTTGCACTGAAAGTA
>JBBPJT010000272.1:0-33813 GCA_038088895.1 Xerocomus potaroensis | reverse complement strand
TGTCTTCGCTTGTTCGCGCGAGCTGGGCGCGGGCTGGTGCAAACCGACTCGAGCACTATACTCACGTGATCTTGTATATGCTCTTTTTGGTGTTGAGCGCGACGAGTCTTGTCCGTGCACGACGATGAGCACTTCTTATCCCGTACTATCTTCACGGCCATACAGTCCCCACATACGTTCTCAGTGCGGCTCATGCAATGCCTCATTGGAGTTTCCCGTACCCTCCCCGATACCCCCACAAGGAACCCTGCTGCGCGTTCGATGCGCCCAATGTCAGACTGTATACCAACACGGATTTTATCCGGTGCAATTGCCACCGGGCGTATCCACTTCCTCTACACTGCTTACACCAAACGGTTCACACTCCACACCTGCCCCTTCACGCAAGGGCCGAAAGATCGGTACACAAGAGAAGCCCTTGGAGACCGGGTACTACGATCTCCTCGGTGTCCCGATAGATGCGTCCACGGAGGACATCAAGAAAGCCTATCGCAAGTATTCCTTTTTCTTCTTGCTACACAATTCTCACTCCACACGGACGTGCAGGACGACTCGCCATCAAACACCATCCTGACAAGAATCCGGACGATCCACATGCAGAGGAACGGTTCAAGGATATTGCTATTGCTTACCAGACACTCTCGGATCCTGCCCTTCGTAAAAAGTACAACGAGTTTGGTCCAAAGGAGAGTGCGCCCGAAGGGGGTTTCGTTGATCCCGAGGAAGTGTTCAGTGCGATATTTGGTGGTGAACGTTTCTTGCCTATCATCGGTCAGATCAGTTTGGCTAGGGACATGAAGACGGCGCTGCAGGAAGCGGACGAAGCAGAAGCAGCGGATGGTAAAGAGGTGAAACGGGATGCCAAGGGCAAAGAAATACTCACGGAAGAGGAGAAAGCACGGAGAGAAGAAAAAGAGAAGAAAGTCAGTGCGGAGGTACGTCGGCCTGTTTCGACGCCTTGCTGCAACCGTGATTCACTTTGCTAGAAATCCGAAGCACGGGCCGAGCGGATACGGAAGCTGTCAGTGCTGTCTAGATGACGGATTGTTCTGTTCTCACTCTTGACAGTGTCGAGAACTTGGAGCGCAAACTCAGTATTTTCACGGAGTCGGCGACGGGTCCTGATGATGCGGACGTCTCGCAGAGTTGGCGGACGATCTGCCAGCTCGAAGCCGAGTATGTCTTTTGACTCTCTGGTACATCTATCACCACGAGCCTTTTCCATCAGGGAGCTTCGAAAGGAGTCGTACGGTGTTGAGCTATTACATGCGATCGGCTTTGTCTACGTGTCAAAGGCAAAGCAGTTTCTGGCCACCAGCCAAACGCTATTCGGCGTCGGTGGTTGGCTACACAATGTACAAGGAAAGTATCACGTGTTCAGCGAGACGTAGGTCGTCCTAGCCACTGCTCCGTGTGAAGAAGAACCCTCATTCCCAAACAGGGTATCTACTCTCCGCTCGGCGATCGAGCTGAAGAGCGTTTTCGAACAGATCCAAGCTGCTGAGAAGGCAGG
The DNA here is from genome assembly GCA_038088895.1 of Xerocomus potaroensis. Classification (NCBI taxonomy): domain Eukaryota; kingdom Fungi; phylum Basidiomycota; class Agaricomycetes; order Boletales; family Boletaceae; genus Xerocomus; species Xerocomus potaroensis. The sequence continues at coordinate 32,300 of JBBPJT010000272.1, read as the reverse complement.
GAACCTATCACCCGATGAGAGAAAGCGTCTCGAAGAACACGCTGCCGAAAAGGGCCTACAAGCGCTATTTAAAGTCGGTCCATCTTGCTCTGTTCGTTGAACGCCATTTGATGATCCTATCGCGTGTAGGGAACAAAGCTCGAGGTAGAGTCAGTCTTGCGTGAGACGTGCGATTGCGTACTGGAGGACCCGTCTGTGCCCCGGAGCAAAGCCACGCTCCGCGCAATCGCGCTACAAATCCTTGGCGACGCGTACATGAACGTCAAGAAAGAGTCAGAGGGCGGCTCGCCGGACGAGAGTGAGTATGTGAGAGTGGACACCAAGACGAGTCGGGAGCGGGATCGCCAGCGAGTGCGATAATAATCGCCGCCGCGTGGGGATAATTCATGTATATATTTACGTTTGATATGGACCGCCATGATCACATTGCGAGCCAAGACAGAAATGACAGCGGACGTTGCTCGTGACTGCTGGGAACTAGGAGAGAAAATGGCTCGCGACATCGGAGAAGCTTGTCTTGAAGGTCGGAGACGTTGCGAAAACTTCGATATCCGAAAACCCCTGGGTTCTGACAGGTGCGCAAAGGGAAAGAAGGTATCTCTATTGCTATTGACAACGCGTCCACACGAGTCCCAGACCATCAGAGTACACAAAAGGAAAGATTTCGCGGAAAGCCTTCCGTCGGTTGGTCATAGTAGGAAAGCGGATGGGGGGAGGATGCAAACACACCGCACAACGGAAACAAAAACAAAAACAACAAACAAAAGGTTCGAACGTTATGCTAACAGGAAGAAAGAGCAGAGCAGATACACAATAAAGACAACAACAGAAACGACAGTCCCCGCATTCATGGCTGCGAGTGAACCCCATGACAAATAAATTTACAGACAATGTATTGCCAGACAACAAAGGATCATTTCTCAGAGTTGGCGAAGCTGGAGTTTTTGGGCGTGAAGATCCCCGGATTTTGAGAGTCTATCGAGATCTCTGAGTGTCTGTGGCGGACCTGAAATGGGTATTCTGACGGGAGGGCGTCAGTTGGCTGATTGTTCATTCGGTTGATCAGGTATTTGCTGCGATGTACGTCAAAGGTCGGAAAGTGCAAGAGCGATGAGGACTCACATCCATGGTGGAACAATACCACCTGGTGGGATAACCCATGGTTCTGATGCATCCCAGTTGGGGGGCGAAATACGGTCGTTGGTCAATTTGCGTGCAATCCAGACAACGCCGTTGAGAAGAACGTAAGTCATGATTCCCACGATGACACCATACGCAATGCTGAGAGGCCTTTAGTTGGATATCTCGCATTTTGGTTTTTCGCCAGATACTTACTTGTATGATAGCGGGATCATTAGTATTGTCAAGAAGGCTGGGAGAGCATCACCAATGTAATCCCAATTGATATCCCGAACGTTACGAATCATAAGAGAGCCCACGACGACAAGAGCACCGCCCGTAGCCCAAGGGGGAATGGAGGCAAATATAGGAGCAAAGAAGACAGATACGAAAAACAGGAGACCAGTGACGACCGCAGTGATGCCCGTCTTTCCGCCCTCTGTAGACACGATTGAGTAGGTGCGGATGACATAAGTGAGACAACATACCAGCAATACCCGTTGCCGACTCGATGAAAGCGGTGACGGGACTGGTACCGACGAGGGCACCCATGGAGATCGAAAACGCATCGACACAATAGGCGATGGTAGAGTTCTCAAAGTCAAGCGTGATCGGGTCGCGAAGGCCAGCAAATTTAGCCATTGAATACAAGGTACCAGTGGTGTCTGCCGGCCTCTGTCAAATCAACGTCGGATGAAATACACCAAGGACCTTACCCAGGATATCGACGTAGAGGAATGTGATGAGAGCATACCAGACTTTGCCATTACCATAGCTATACTAGATTCCTGATTCACAAAGGGCTAGCTGGAGAAGTCGAAACACACTTACATCTAGAACATTGCCAACGTACTTAATTGGGTGCCATGTGACAACCTGCTTGAAGTAATCGAAGAGTTGGTTGCCAGTGGGCGTGTCGGGGAAGTATGTTACGGGGGTTGATCGAGGCCAAGAAATGATAGATGTAACAAAGATGCCTATCAGGATCGAGCCCTTGATGCGATACATCATCAATAGTACGGTTAGGATGCTTTGCGTGGAGACAAGTTAGCGGCTAGTTTTCAAACCCGAAAAGGAAATCGCATACCCGCCAGTGAATATACCCAACCATACGGTAGGGCTCTGTAACACAGCTGATCCACAGTAATATGGAAGGTCTGGACTAATCCAATCTAGAATGGGGTGACAGTTAGTGAGACGCAGGAGAAGAAATTTGAGAAATGGACAGCCTACCATTTGAATTACACCCTCCCAAACCTACCAAGTTAGTCGTGTCCCCTCCGATGACATTGAGGCCACCAGATGCTGTGCACGAACGTCAACAACCCGTTACGACTACGAGAAACTGGATATATTTACTCAAGCCGATGAAGCTAGGTGAAGAAAATCAGCATCGGAAACAAATGAATTTGCGAAAAGACGGACGCAATGTAAAGGCCAATGCCAGCCCCCACGGCAAGAACAAGGGACTGTGGCATGATTCGCGCTAGCCACTGGCGTAAACCAAGCAGTGACAAAACGAAAAACACCCATCTGATGTGACCGTTAACGGCGCGACAGCAGTGGGATAAATTCGAAACGCACCCTTCCAAAAAGATAGCTGAAAGGGCCTCCTTATATGATATGATACCACTTCCATGATAGCCGACGACCGAATATGTGAACTGAAATACATCAATTGAGATGAGGTTATGTGAGACACCGTTTGCGACGATGACATACATAGGCGTTTAACCCCATGCCAGGTGCCATACCTACGGGAAGGTTGGCGAGTGCACCCATGAGAACGGAGGCAAGGGCGGCCATGGCGGCTGTGCTAGTGATGAGATCTAGTTTAATCTCCTGGATGCAAGACAGGTATGTTTGATCTGTTTCACAATAATTGGGGCCGTTGCAAACACAGGTCCCACCCGAGGCAGAAATGATGGAAGCATTAACGGATATCTGAGCCAAACCCGAGTTAGAGCCCAGTTTCTAATCCCAAGAGTAGCAAAGCTCACGATATACGCCATGGCGGCCTGCATCGAGTGGAAGGCAGGTGTCAAGGCAGATCGCAGTGAGATGGAAGAAGCGCACCCATGTTGTTATACCTGCGCGTATCTCCGTCTATGGTACTCCATCAGTCCGCGGACACGGGTTTTAAGAGGCTGAAGGACAGACCATGAATCGCGAGCCCTCTCGTTCGCGGGGATGGCCAGAACCCTCGAGGCGAAACCACCGCCCGATCGCCGAGTCTGCGACCTTGCAGAAGATGAGAAGTGAGTGGGCACAATAGAGAATGAGACGTACCTGGGCGTTGAGTCTGTCTGCAAAGGTGAGGGTCATATGGGGCAAAGAAAAGGACCGTGGAGGAGAAATCTATGAAAAAATATATATACTGAGGAGAGAAGATCACCGAATACGGCTGGGCCATTCATACTACTTATGCTGGGAGGGGGCTCGGGCAGCCGTGTCATCAATCTCAGATTGCTTCCAACCGGTCACATGCTCATCCCCAGGGAGATAAAACGTAAATTAGATTTGGTTTCCACATCACCGCTGTTCAAAATTAGACGCTTTAACATTTGGGCATGTCAGTACGGACGCTACTCTATCAGTTCCGCTCATCGGCATCACCCCAACTACCAAGTGAGCAACTCACATCACAGTGGTCGATCACAGTCTGCTTGGCATTTTTCGACTACGCACACGCCTTGGTAAGTGTAGATCGTCCAATTCGACTAAGCGCTTGCGAAAGGAACTTGGCCCGTTTGCAGGTTAAGCGAAACGAACTCCGACAACTCGCAAAAAGTACCGTTGCTTCGATAAGCAAAGCGAACTAGCCATAAGCGTTTCATCGTCCAATCGGATCCTAATTCTGCCCATTATTGCTTTCGTCCCAGTAGTCGAAATGAACTTGAACCGCCTCGTGTTTGATTGATTCACAGCATTTTTCTTTTCTGGAATTCCAAGTTCTAATCTACTCACCTCAACCTTGCGCTCATTAGACGTCTTGGCTCTTCCCTGTAACTACTTGTCAAACGTGGCTCTCAAACGCTGGGCCTTGTCGATCACCAGACGCGCATAAACCGTGCCTCTTCCTCCATGTTTATTCCAATTCTGACGGGCCGCCGAGACAAGTTTGACGTTGAGCATCGAACGACTACGTGGGAATGCCTTAATGTTTACCTCAACTCCCATAAAACTTCGCTTTGGGGGTCCGTTGCGCGGACAAAGGGACTGTATAATCGGGAAAGTAGAACCGGCGCAGCCTGCCGACCAATCGCCGACGAACCAAGTCAAGAAGGAACATTTTGCGTAAACCGCCAATATCCCGCGTTCATATCCATCCAACTATTGTTTTTTGAGGTCTTCATGAGGAGATAAGAGGGCGTAGGGCCCAAGTCCTCGGTTCGTGACAGGCACATTAAACTTGATACAACCTCGAAAAAATCATATCAGCACGAAGTTGTGACATTAGAAGGGTGCTGCTCACGTTCTTTGCTGATCTCGAAACTCTGGCCGGCCTGAATCCTAATCGACGCCATTCGTGGTTAGTCCAGCAGTGTGAATTCCAAGGGTGGAATGAAAAACATACACTGAGAGATTGTGTCAACAAAGCCGCTGTACAACTTACACCACTCACGTACCATCTTCCACGGCCGATACTGTTATGGCTCCCAGAGTGTGAATAATTTTTTGAAATAGATACTCACTAAGGTCGTAGTGAAGGTTAGGTTTGTTCGGCTGCCCCTTGATTCTTGTTGTGTTAGGGTCGCAGCTCCCACATCAAAGCTCATGACTTCCAATTGCCCGTGGATTCTGCCTCTAAGCATTCTGCGTGCTGGATAGGAGAGGGTGCGCTAAAGCTTTGGGAAGGGAATAGAAAACACCATCGAAGGCAACCTCATAAGGCAATTAGGTAGACTAGTGGACTTACATATCACAGAAGACAGAGTGAATGCAGAAACAGCGTGAAGGGGGTGGTTGCAGCGCATAAGAACATACTACTGCATGACTCTCCCCTTCATACTAGGACACACTAGCTTGTCTCTATACCGTCCGGTTGGGTGTGGGCACGTGTAAAATGAGAATCCTTGAGACCTTCCTGCATTGCTGCAAAGGAAGGGTGGAGAATCTCCACCATATCATAACAGCTCCCGCGGTGGAGCCATGAGCCGAAGGTGTGGACACAGGCTCCAGTCAGTGATGCGGGCGCTGGCTGATGAACCTGCTCAACCAGCCAAGACGGCCAAACAGTCCATGAGACGGCAGGGTAGGGAGCCAGACCTCTCTCCTAAAGGCCGACTCGCGGCTGGGTTGTGGCTGATCTATTCGTAGCTCTCACGTGGCAGGGCCACGCGCCGAGTATGGACCAGCAGGCGTAACACACTCTTGTTCAGCGCATCCACTGTTTCCCTCCAACATTTCTCATCGCTCGTCATGTACCACTCGATCCCCACCAGAAAATACATTTCATAGTTCTGCTCATTCACGGCTTCCGCCTTGCGCCTCTTCCGGCTGAATACCTTGAGGAAGGCATGTAGGGATCAGGGCAAGGTAGCCATTCCCCGTGGGTTCAAAGGATTCAAAAACTCACACCTTGTTCTTCTCCTGCACAGAAAATGTCCTGGAGCAGTTCCTCTTTCTGTGAATCAGCTGCCACCTTATTGTCTGCCGTACCCGCCCGATGGCGAGTAAATGAGTAGCGACGCTATTGAACCGAATGTAAGAAAAAATCCGTACAATCGCTGTATATATGCAGCTAATCCACAGAATTTTGAGAGGGCACATTCGACTGTCAGAGGTTCTGCTCGTTGAGGAGCTCACTACATACGACATCACACAGCATCCGGATAATGACATGCGTGTCTCGTCGACGTCGAACATCTTCATTCCACATCTCTCCAACCTTTCAGGACAATGTTGTCTAAGTTATGGGAGCCAACTCCGTCATGCGGTTCAGCGCCACTTTGGCCGAGCCGCATCGTGATAAATGGCAGGGTGATTCCTGGTACTGTGTGGAACACTTGCTGATCGGGTCACACCATGCAGATAATGTCAGCTTTGAGCTCTTTTGTCACCACCCTGGTGGGCCAAGTACCGATTCAAGTCACTGCATACAAGCGCATCTGTCACCTCGACTTGTAGTGGTTTTGCATCAAGATAGTATCAAGACCGTAGCAGTAGTTAGTTTCTTTGTTTAGATTTTCTTGGTATATTTTCCAGTCGGCCCCAAGGTAAGTAAGTAATCAGGGCGGGGCTGTTGTTTGTGGCCAAACACCGGCATACGGCGGCCTGCTATTTGTCAGATTACACTTTATTGTCTCGGCCCGAAAGTGGGTTTTCGGCCAATTTTCCGACCCCACCGCCGCCGCTGCCACCGACAACGACCACCCCTTCCCCGCTGTTTTCTACTGCACTTTGACTCCTCTTTTCCTCCAAACGCTCTCCATGATATGCCCCGCAACCATAATTTGGGTACTTCCGCCCTACGAAACCGCAACCGAGTCACAAATAAGACTCGCCTCAAGGTCGTTCATGGTAACATCGAAGGGGACCCCTTGTCTTTCGATGAAGACGAAGAAAAAGCTAGAATCGTCAGTACGGCTGGTGTGGATGCTGAAGATGCCAACGTGAGTCTTTGTGCTCGTCGAGTGGCCTCTCTGTCCTTGTTGAAAACACTGACGTGTTGCGCTCTGATTGGCTGATTCCGTGGGAAATCGATTATCGATGGCTGACTAATTTCACAGGAGCACCACCTTCAGGCGGTGCTTTCCGCCGCATCGCATCGCCACCAATCGGTGGGGCGTTCCACCCGCGGAGCAACCGAAAAAGCCGCTCCGGCCCCAGCCGCCTATATCCCTACGCCCGACTCAACGGGTTTGGTTGATAATTATACTGAATTCTACCCTCCTAATCGATGGATCCAACCCGATGCGTACGTGCGCGCTTCCGAAACAGTCGAGGAGTCCCTCTCTAGCGGTCTCGTCGATTCATTCACGTATTACATGGATGAGCGTGATAAGGAATGGCTCGATCGCAATAATGAAGAAGCCCGCGGTGAGGGTACTAGCGTGCAAGGCGCCGTCTCCGCGTCCGGTGCCACAGTACGTTCCTGTCCTCAACGGAGCGCGAAAGCAAAGGGTAAAGAGCCGGAGTCTGTTCAAGCCATCGTCATCACGGAAGACGAATTTGAATTGGTAATGGGGATCTTTGAAAAGGTGACCCATGATAAGACTGAGTTCTTGCATCATGTATGTCGTCCGGTTCCTCCCAGATGTATTAGGTACTGATCAATGGTTGTCTTTAGGGATTGGAATCTGGGATGACCTTTCCTCCCTTTTCAGAGTATCAAGAAGTTTTTTCATCTCCACTACCTCCCTCTGTGTTTGCCAGCTTTGTTGTTCCGACGTGGATACCACCACCAGCACAATTACTACGTCTAGCAAAGGCTATTTATCCATTTTGGAAGGAACGCCGGGTCGAAAGGGGGGGCCACCGAATAATCCCAATTCTTAATGTAGGTGGTGACGCATGCCTCCACTCACTCTGCCTAACATGTGCTCAGTTTGATGAGTCCGATGTTATCAATGAGTCCTATATATGCTTTCGTCGTCGTGAAATCAAGTCTGTACGAAAGACGCGGGCGTCACAAGCAACATCTTCGGACAAGCTATTACGCTTGCAATCTGAGCTTGCCCAGTCATTGGAGTTGGCCAAGACGCTTTTGGCGCGTGAAAATGTGAAGAAGGAAAACGCGCAGCAAGTCGTGCAGATCTGGGAGAAAAGGCTTGAGTTTGCAGAGCTGAAGCGCAAGTTCCCCGCCCTAAGTACTAAGGAGGACGAAGAGCTCCTATATGAGAAGGAACGGGTGGTGAAGAAGCCAAGATTGGAACCCAAGTATGATTTCTTTCTTTCTTTTTTTCTTTCCCCCGCCGTTAATCGATATCTTCCTTGCAGTCGCATCACTGGATTGAAGATCCGCACCAAAGAGACCGGCGACTTCGGTACCCCTTCTCTAGGCGAAGCTACTGTCCGTCCCAAAGAGCGTCTCAGCCTTATCAATGCCGCAATCGAGCGCGATCTTGCATGTCGCAAGGAACGGGATCATGGGTACGAAGACATCCTCGAAGTAAGGATTTGATCGACTTTTTTTCTCAGTGATTTTAACGATATATTTCAGAATCCATACCAGCGTCCGTCATTACCTTACATACGCCGATTTTGGAAGGCTATCCCTCCTATGGTACGATCATCAGGGTCACCATCACCGGATGCTCAAGCGGAAGAAAAAGGATATGGGCATCTCCGCTATCTTCGTCGACGCGTAACTCGGTTTGGTAACACTATGATTGACCGTCGTGATGCGTTCTCCCGGAGGCTTGGTCTTTCTCCGACCACCTATCGATCGCACCACAGCTTCGGTCGACATATGGAAGATGACGTCGACGAGAACGACGAAGACGTGCGGAGGTTGCGAGAGCGGTGGCGATTTGATGAAGACGATGACCCGATAATGGTACCGGAAGGGATTGATGAACAGGATCGTGTCCTTGTCGACGACTTTTCTCCCAAGTACCTTCGTTACATGATGACACTGCTTACTGAGGCAGACCAGCAACACATCAACAACAACGACCCGACCTTATCATTTGTTTCTAGAACCGTTGCACAGCAGCCGTTCATCCGTAGGGATACGCAGACTTCTCGCGCTTCCGCAAGTGGCGTTTCTCCACTTTCTGCGTCGCGTCAGATTCCAATTTCTGCAGTTCCCAATGGGGTCCCCATTGCAATGCAAACCCATATGAAGGCACTACAACCTCAATCCGCAACCCCTCGTATCTCCCACGCTACAGCTCTGCGGCCTCCCGGACCACCAATGAGCATGATACCGGCAGTCCCGCTATCCCAGACGTCCCCACCCCATACCCCTGCTCTACCCTCTGTGCCAGTGAAAGGTGCTGCTGGTGGCTCGCCATCTCCCGCACCTCCACCGCCTGACACAGACCTGGTGAAGCCTGGACCAACTCCAAACGGGGGTACGAAGGGTACAACAATCAACGGCTCCACTCAACACGCCCCTGATCCAACCTCTCCACCCGCTGAATCTCAACAGACTGCGCTGTCAACTAGTTCACCGGCGCGCCAGAAATCGGATGTCCAACAACCTTTTTCAATCCAACCTAATGGGTACCACCTACCTATGAATGGCTATCCGATCACGAATCCCGCCTACGTGCACTCCCGTCCACCCAATGGGCTAGCCCAACAGATGCTAAAGTTGGCATTTGCTCAAGGACAGGATGTTAATACGACGATGCACGGTACACAGAGCCGTACTATACAAACTCCGTTCGTTGGACATCCGGTGCCCAATGGCACTCATTACAGCATGCAAATCGCCGCAGGTCCTAACCTCAGTCTGAAGCCTGGACGACAGTGGAATGGTGTAGCACCACCCTTACAGCAAACGCCCTCGTTGGGTGGTCAGCAGCAGGACACAAATACTGCCCCCAGTGTAGGCAGTCCCAATCTCAGCCACACAAACGCTGGTGTGCTGCCAGCGCGTGCACCTTCAGCCAACGGCACCCGGAATGTTAGCAGGCAGGGTACGATGGGGTCATCCGTCGGGCATATGATGTCTGGTGGGCAGTATACAGCTCATTCCCTTTCCCCTCGTCTGCAAAACGCTGGATCGCCACCCCTCCCAAACCCGACGGCTCTCCCTCCACATCAATCCCCGCCGCGTCAGCCATTGACGCCGACGATGAAAATGGCTTCACCGTCAATGCAACACCAAGCTATCCCTAGTTCGCAGGGAGGGTACTAGTAGCGTTGTGGGCGTGCATGTTCGTTTTCTTCAGCACCATTTCGACCCACCGTTGCGTTTCGTCTCACAACTCTATTCTTGTTTTTGAATACTCTATCCACTCCGTTTATGTGCTTTTCAGTTATGTATTTTGTTCGTACACTTTCAGAAGAACGTCTTGGACGTTGGGAGATACCCAGAGTTGGCGTCGCCAAAACACCAAACCAAAATTCCCTTGAAAAAATAATCTCAGCAACAGCGAACTCAATGTGTTACGTGATGTTACTCAATTTGTGCATTGCACGCCGACGCCAAGCAAGTAGAGTGTTGTGTTGAACTGAAACCTCCCGTGTCCTTTTCCGATATTTTTACTATAGTGAGCCCTCAGGAAAATCTAAGGGCTTCTGCCCTTGCAAAGGTCAAAACGCATTTTCCTACGGATGGTTGACGCTGAGTTTGCAATAAGCACCTGTTCCTTTCTCCCTCTCGTGCCGAATGACGAGATTCCCATCACACTAAATATCCGCCGAAACGGCATATTTCGGCAAACCATTGTTCAAATGCTCGCAGATCACACTAGCCGATTCAAACGAAGACGGTCGGGGGATAAAATGATCACTGCTCCACCTTTCCCTCCCAACAGCACGATACTAAGTCTTGTCTTCTGTCCCAACACTCGTTTACCAAAGTCTTTCCTACCATTTTCTCATGAAGCTTTCTGTCATTCTGGGCTTTTTGAGCTTTCTCGCTCTCGCGCTCCCTTTTGCTAGTGGAAACCCGATGCGCGGACACCACAATGAAGTAGCCCACCGCGCGCGTGGGGATGTTAACATCCACAAACGTGGCTTTCCGAGTGTACGCCTCACTTGGTACGAGGTTGGCCTGTGAGTACCAAAAGTACCTCTTTTTTCGTTTTCTTTGTGACCATGGATTACCAGGGGTGCATGTGGGACCTGGAGTAGACCCTCCGACTATGTATGTGACATTGTCGACTGCCAATGCTCTCTTTGACAAAGAACGACAGATCGTGGCTCTGAACGTGGAACAATTCGGACCAGGATACCCCGGCGAATATTGCTTCAGGTGGATCACCATCCAGATTGGTTCAAAGTTTGTCGAGGCAATCATCACTGACAAGGTCTGTGCGACTCTATCGGTGATCACATGTTGTCCTCTAATCCTCCTTTACAACACAGTGCATGGGATGTCCTTGGGGTGGTCTCGATCTATCTACTGGGTTATTCTCTGAGTTTGCGCCTCTAAGCGAGGGCGTGCTCACTGCGGACTGGTGGTTCATCTAACAAAGTCCGTTTATCTCCTGTGGGAGCGCCTTGTAGATGCTCGTAAATGCCGTTCGAGTATCGTGGGCGCCCGTGGAGACCTACCACCACATTAGTTCAATATTTCAACCACGCTCAGGGACCCGTGTACATTTCCATCTTGAGAGAAACGACCTTATCCCTGTTCGTCTTTGCTGAGAAGACTTTTTTCCGTTTGTTCGCGTGCAACCGTTGTGATCAAGTGTTCATAACCCCCTTTGCTAGACCTAATGTGTGGATTATACCCGTTAATTGTATTTCAGAAAAGGCCCCCTGCTTGCACGGACCTTTCTTTTCTTTTCTTTTTCATCTTTTTACTTGCCGAAACTTAGATTGCGCTGATGTTTAAATGCAAGACTAATAAGCCTGCTTGCAATTTAATGTTACGGACGGTTTCTCAATAGCTACACTCCTACCAGTTGAGAATCCATTGATGTACCCCTAAATTTGCTCCCCAACTCTCACATTCATCAAACGACTCTGAACTCTTCAGGTTTGCAGCTACTTGAGGAGTTGTGGATATGTACCAGTTGCTTGTCGCCCTGGACTCTATATTCAGCACCGCTGCTGCACAGATTGCCACGGTAAACTTGCCAGTACCGATCTATGTTGTAGACTGCTGATCTTCAGAGAGCAGCAGCTGGATTACTCTGGCATTTACAACTCTTCAACCACCCCGAGTGGCCTACCATGGAATACGTACAATTATTGCAATGCTCCCCGTGTCAATCCCCAGCACTACTCGGGATCTGAAGATCCCAAAGCCATACTAGAATATTTGAATGTTGTCATTCGTCATCACAAAGTATGCGCCTGTTCGTTTCAGTCCCATTGTTGCCTCAGTCTTCCGTCCAGCGGACCCCTGATAACCTATACCCCAATGAACGTAATCTCAATCCCGCCGCCGGATGGAACTGCGTCGACCTGTTCCAGTACGACTACGCAGCTGGGACCATGCCCGTATACCATGAGACCTTCATACCCCAGTGGCACCCCTTTGCCTCGCAAATCTGGACGGGTACGTGTGATGCCGGCCAACTCACCCGTGAGGGCCTCGAGGACGCTATCAGGCACGGAGAGGTGCGTCTTTAATGCCCATTCGACCAAGTTGGCATCGCCACATCTGGTTCGATTACACAGGACTTTTGGTCTGTCTATCACGATCAGCTTGGGTTTTTGGACGCGGTGGATCCGCAAGACATCCACATTCGGGCGTCCACAGAGGTACGTACGCATCAGGTCGCTGGTGCGATCCTGTATGGCATGGACCCAAGCACGATCAGACAAGGATGGCCGATATACACTCAGCCTCAAAATGTCGGTTTTTTTCTACCCTTGATACCTCGACGCTTGAATTCGCACCAAAGATAGACTCGTTGGTCCCTAACTACAAGTGTCCGAATGCGGATGCTATACGCGCAGCGTATCAATCGGTCCCCGCCTGGACGGACCATCTTATTCAGTATCGGGATCTTCAACAGAGGTTGGATATGATGCTCGGAACAACAGATTTGAGTGCGTGGAACTCGTGGTGTACGTACTTGTATTTGTCGTCTCGACGCCGATCTGCAAACTCATTCTTGGGATGACGAAGATGACCATTTCTTCGATACGTTCAGCTCGCGTACGTGCCACGGCCACCCACTTCCCTGCAATGCTAGTGGCGCATGCGTGTCTCAAGAGGACGCCGAAACTGTGTTCGCTCTTGGTGACTGGGAATACAAGTGGGTGCTGTGCGTCGCGTGGTTGCACTGCGAGTTGACGAGCGCATGCAGCTACATCTGGAACTCAGCACAAAACGCTTCCACGTATACGTCGCTCACGTTCGGTGAGTCTGGTTCTCTCAGCGCTTTCTGTGCATGTATGCTCATCGGTGCCCCGTACGACCTCCATCCAAGGCGTCTTTTTCGTTGAATTGTTGCAAAATTTGGACCGTTTTCGGTCCGGACGGGAAGCACATAAGGTGAGGTTTTATGTGGGACATGACGGATCGATGATTCGGCTCGCGGCTGGTCTTGGACTCGGGGACGCGTCGAACGGGGGCAGGCTGAGATGGCCTGCTATGGGCAGCGAGATTGTCATGGAGGTGAGCATGGGTCATAACCTCAGGGGTGATCCTAAACGACCTGTTGGGAAAGGTCTGGCGCGATGAGAACGATCGTCACATTGTCCGTGTGATACATGAGGGGACGCCAGTGCCTAGCTTGCGGTGGGTTCCATTGGGAGAGTTTATCAACCTGTTAGAGAGTGTTATACCGGAGGATATTTACAAGGCATGTACTGAATAAGTATTATCGTTGTGTACGATAAGAGCGATCTTATCCGGTCAGTGGGTCGACACGACGCAGAGTTTATCTAATCGCCTCTTCTTTCGTAGCACAATACTTGGCCAGTGGGCAAGTCCCGCTCTTTGTCGCCCGGAGCTGTTTCGCCCCTTGTGCATGCTCCGACTCTCGTCGTGGAATGCATCTAGGAACTGTGTCTCTTCATCTCCATTGCCACTCTTGTTGGGACACATTCTGAAGACTCACGTCCACCAATTTCCTCCGGGTATCACCACTCGATCAACAGAAAGTAATAGAATTGTACTGTCGTTATCTCAGCCACTTTGATTTCCAAAGGCGCCTAATAGCTTCGTCTTGACTCATCTTGATCCAGTTCGTTCTTTATTCACCTGTTTTTCCCACCATCGAGACCACCCAATCGATTGTTTTCCCCACCCGTCCCCGCTCTGACACCTGTATACATCCGTCTGTATAGCAATATTCCACCACTTGATATCTTCAGAGAAAGCCGAGCCTCGGCCCGTCCCATCCGCTTTCTAAACCGATCAGAACCCGGTACAACACCTTCCACTGTTTGCCCCTCTCTAGTCTTGCGCATCTTCTCGTGCTTGGTCTTGTGGCTGCCCTAGTCTCACAATAGGATTTTGTGCTAATTCTGATATCCTTTTCCTATCCGCACTGTCTCGTACTAGTCTCGTTCTAGCTTCGCTCTCATCAGTCTTCTAAGCACTCCATTCCATCACTCTCCAATCCTGTGCCAGGCTCGCCGTCTGTAACAATCTCCTTTGTTCGTGAGTTTTACGGACCGTCCCGATATCTAATTTTGACTCGGTCGATCATTCTTAGCATTCTCAATCTGCTGTTTCATATCCCATCACTTCTTCCGCTGCTCACTCTCTCTGCTTGTCTGCTGTTCTGAACTCAGCCGAACTTTCTTTGCCTGTTTGGTTGGTCGACATCGTCTGCCCTCACCCTCGTCCCTACATACATTCTATCTCTTTCTTGTGTTTAAAGCTCCCCTAGGTTCCCCACTTGCCAACGGCCACCTCGATCACGTGAATCACGCTCTCATATTCCCGCTTGAATCAATAAAGACCTATTTTTGCCTCTGTCTTGTTGCTTTTGCAGTCGTTCCATCCACATTCTTCCTGTTCTGTTCCCTGCCCCTGGTTCTCAGTTCCACCATACTGATCGCATCCAGTATCCCTACTATATCTTGTCCCCCATCCATTCCTCTTAGGTTCTATATCACCAAGTTCTAGTCTCTCCTCTTTTTGCCAGTGTTCGCGAACGCTCTCGAATTTGTTCGTTCCGTCGACGTCTTCTTGGACGCGGTCATTCCCACTTTTGTCTCATCACTCACGGCCAATTGTTGCTGCTGTTCTACCCACTAATCTCACCGTTTTTAACTCCTGCTATGAGCAAAAACAAATCTGATCAAGTCGTCTTTCAAATCACTGGTATGTCACAACAGTATGGTATCTGTGCATGCTCAAATGTTTCATCTAGTTTCTCATTTGACTGTTTCCTCTAGGCTTACTAAAAAAGACATCCGTGTAACCATTGGGATCGGCGATTTGTCCAAGTTGACATGTGCCGGAAAATTGACAGGAAATGGCTTGACAGTGAGATGGAACCATCCGTTTCTCTTGTATGTTTTTGCCATAGATCTTGAATTGTGGTTGCTCTCATGCTATTGGCTCACAGCACTGCCCCATCCTCTGCCCCTGTCAGGATATCTGTGTGCATTCTCCCAAAGAAACTCACCCCCAAATGGGACAAAGAACTGGTGGGAAATGAAATAGTGACAGATGTTAGCAGCTTGTTAAGGGCTGGAAATAAGTGGCATTGTAAGTCTATTGCCTATGTTTTCATTCGAGTGCTAATTCCACTATATATCATTTAGGTGATATTGGTGGACAGCTTTCTGGTTCCATCACTCTGTCCACAATGTATAGACCTTGTGACATTTTGGTAAGCTCAATAGTGTAGTTTCTTTTACATTTGGTTGAATATAAGCTTTAGATTATCCCTAAAGGGCATGACTGTGTCTCAGCCCTAAGAGAATATGATATAAGGCTATTCAAATATGGGGAACAGTTCAAAAATGTGCCTTGTCTATCTGCACAAATTGAACTGGGCTTGGCAAGATTGGATCTTTGTCCTTTGAACCATCCAAACCACTGTGCCATCTTACATGACCTTGCAACATCCTATGAACACTACTATCTGCAAGAGGGCAATTTCTTAGCTCTCAATAAAGCTATTGAGATCAAACAAAGAAGACTTGATCTCTGTCCATTGGGTCATCTAGATCACATTGATGCTTTTGGGCAACTTGCTATCAGCCTATGGGAACATTATTGTATCCAGAAAATTCAGGCAGACTTGGACAGCCTCATAGAGATGGAAGAGAAATGGCTTGACATGTGCCAATCAGGTCATTCAACCTATGCATTAGCTTCTGGAGTGCTTGCAGTAGCTGTATGGGAACATTATAATATTCAGGGGAATATGGCAGATTTGAACAAGGCCATTGAACTTGAAGAAGAAAGACTTGACCTTTGCTTATTGTATTCTTCAGACTATGACACAGCTCTGAACAACCTTGCACTATCATTGGTTGCAAGGTATCAGAGGCTGGATAATTTAGCTGACCTGGACAGAGCTATTGATCTTCAAGAAAGTTGTCTGGAACTTCGACCACTAGGCCATCCATATTATGGACTTTCTCTCAGAAATCTTGCATTATCATTGCAGATCCACTTCAAAAAGTTGGGGAACCTTTCTAATCTCACAAAAGCAACCAAGTTGTTCAAGGAGGCATTATGCACCTACTCCCCACACCACTCTTACTTTGCCTCTACTGCTGGTGAACTTGCAAGGATAATCCTTCTTTCATCCAAGGAGTCCTTGTATGATGATGATCAACCAGTTCCACAGGTGGATGAAGCTTTTGAAACATATAGGCTCTTGAAGAAGTGTGGTCCCACAGTCTCACTGGAACTACTAGAAGAAACTCAGAGATGGATCAAAGATAGTGAAGAGTATAATCATCCCTCAGTCTTGGAGGCATATCAAACATCCCTCAACACTCTGGATCATTTCACTGCCCTCAGCTCTTCATTGGACTCAAGACATGAGGCAATTCAAGTCAGGGTCAGACAGTTGGCCAATGATGCATTTTCATGTGCTATAAGGCATGGGGAGTTCCAGATGGCTGTGGAGTTACTTGAGCAAGGTCGAGGGATCCTGTGGAATCAGCTTGCTCGTTTCGACATTTCATTAGCTGCGGTGGAGAGCCAGGGTGATGAAGGGCAACAACTCGCCCAGAAATTCACGCAGCTGAGCACAGAACTCAGGAAGCATGCACAAGGGAGCAAGGGGAAAAGAACAGATGGATATTGGCAAGTTCAGCAGGAATGGCAGTCTGTGGTAGACAACATCCGCCGCCTGAGTGGGTTCTCGCGCTTTCTTTTGCCGCTCCGATTCGAAGACCTTCGGCATACCGCAGAAGACGGGCCCGTCATCATCGTGAACGCAAGCGAATATTCCTGTGATGCTCTCATTCTCCCCCATGCTCGCCCTTCTGTCCATATTGAGCTTCCCTGCTCGCTTCCCGATATTGATCAACTCTGTTCCCAATTGTCGGAGCTGACCCGTGATCCTTTTGCATACGGAAAAAAGAGGGAATTTTGGGTGATGCAAATGCTGCGGGAGCTGTGGTCGATCGTGGTCGAGCCGATCATCACTGTGCTCCAAGATGATATCCAGCTACCAGCTGGTTCACGTATCTGGTGGTGTCCAACGTCAAAGTTCACGGTGCTTCCATTCCATGCTGCCGGACCATATCAGAGAGGGAAGAAGAATCTCTTGGATATCTATATCTCGTCATACGCGCCGTCTCTCTCCGCTCTTATACGTGCGCGCGAGCGTGCTTGTTCACAAAAGGCGAATCGCGATGCCGCTGGGCTGGGGAACGTGGTTTCGTTCGCGGCCGTCGGTCAAGGAAAGCCGAGTGCGGAAATAAAGCTCGGTGAGCTCCCCGAGGTAGAACACGAAATCAGGAGAATCCGCAACGAGACCGACATGCCCAACGATGTGCGATTCGAGTCTGTCACTGGGGGAGATGCCACGATCGAAGGTGCCGTGCAGGCATTCCGAGACCACCGCTGGGTCCACGTCGCCTGTCATGGCGCGCAGCACGCCGAGAAGCCATTCGAGTCCTGGTTCGCGATGGGAGACGGCAAGCTCACGCTGATGCGTATCATCCAGGAACGGTACACGAATTCTGAGCTCGCGTTCTTGTCTGCGTGTCACACTGCGGTCGGGGACAAGTCGACCCCGGATGAGGTGCTGCATCTTGCGGCCGGGATGCAGTTTGCTGGGTTCAATGGGGTGGTTGGGACGTTGTGGAGGGTGGACGATTCGGAGGCGCACCAGGTAGTCACTCGATTCTATCGGGAGATGTTCAAACAGAGGGACATCGATTTTGGGCATGCGGCCGCTGCGTTAAACACTGCCGTGGTTGAGTCTGCAAACGAGGTAGCGCTGGAGAAGCGGATTGTCTTTGTGCATATCGGGATTTGAGTTTTTCAATTGACGCGCGTCTCCTTCCTTGCTCAGAAAATTCGCGTATACATGATCCGTTTCACGATTGATTTTCCATGGTACTTCTCCGGAAAGACAAGCAGTTAAGGGAGTGTAGACCGTTTTTGCGCATAAATCGATTATTCTGTTGTATGATACGATTCGCACGAGGTTGCTTCGATCATGTAGGTGCCGCACTTGAGTATAGTTGCAAGAATGGCCCGTCAATGATTCTGTGACCCACTCTATCTATCGGACAAGGTACGAGCGGTACCGTTTTGTGCGTTAGCTTGTCAGTGATTTGCACGACACGAACAGTCGCGCCTCGTTGAACATCTGAACAATGCTGTGAGCAGACAGGATCATATCAAATAGCGCACTTCATGGGCGATGAGGTGGAGACCTGGGTATCCTATGCATTGGCACATGGTGACCATATAGTATCAGTCCGATTCGCGCAGTTGAGTTCGGGAACAGCGGTCGAGTGAATCGTGTTTTCCAGCGATTCAGACCCCGGTGAACAGTGTTGGAACATCGGCACCACTGCTTTCGATGCACGGTGGTCTTCTATCAGCTAGAGGGGCGAAAGAAAAAGATCCGCACATATCCTATTTCTCAATTACACAGGTTAGACGCATAATGTGTTGATACACTTAGTCTGCAGGCCAGCCTCTGCCCCATCAACCACTGAGTGAGTATCCTAGGTCGCTTTGGACGCTGTCTTGCATCTTCAATAGGGAATCGAGCATACTCTGACCAGCACCATCGAGCGTGTCTCGGAATTGTGCCTCCTTCATCCACTGCAACCCATGCTGAAGTACATTCCGAGCGCGTGCCAACCCGCTTCGGTTATCACCCATAGAAGCGTGGAGTGTCGCCCGACGTCGCTTGGCGTCATACGTCGCACAGTGGAGAATATTGGAATTGTAAAATACCGTCTCGCCAGCTATTTTGAGAAGAGAAAAAAAAGACTCGATTAGACATGGCGCACGTTCGGCGAAAGGAAAGACGTGCGCTGGAGCGTGAGGCGGATCGCGCCAGGCATGGCGAGTGGGTCTGCTGGCGGGTCCAGCGTTATCGAGTGCGCGCGCTGCGCCTCCGTCCGTGGTACCCTGTGCGATCCGGGCACTAGGAAGAGACAGGCGTCTTCGTAGAGGGCACTAGGCCTTCTGGTTGGCATGCTAGGGAGAGAGGTGTGTGCGACTCACGTGTTCCATTGCACCTGTGAAACAGGTATGTGAACGGCGTCAGTGTGGGAAAGGGTGAGTGCAGTACCCCATGGGACGACGATGTGAGTGCCTGAGCCTCCTCCTCTGTGCTTGCCTCCTCGCGCACGTCATCGCGGTGCCACCGTAGGGCAAAGTTATGGTCCACTGGATTGATCAGCAGGTTGAACAGCTCTAGGATCAAGGAGGCAAAAAAGAAAGAATCAAGTTAGATCGGATGTGATAAAGACGGAAGCGAAGTCATCGATCATCGGTGTCACGATGTACGCACCCATTTGCAACTCTCCCGGCTCGCATCCCAGCAAGGTCGCCGCGGCTGTGCGGACAGGCGCGGAGGCGTACCATTGTGCAAACTGGGGCTCACCGAGCGCAGGATGCATGACATGTTGTATGCCCCACGTGTCTGTGGCCGCGCAGTCGTCGAAGGGGGGAAACTGTTTGCCAACGGTGCGGCGATGAGGCCAGTCGCCTGCGCGCGTCTTTCTGGTGATGCGGTCTGAGGCCGCGCGGAGGTCTGCGAGGAGATTCGGCGGGATGAGGGAAGGGACAAGGAGGTAACCCCGGTCGTCATACGTCGCTTTCAGAGAGGAGGCGGTCATGGAGAAGACTTGATCAACTTGAATTTCCACCAGACTAACTTGCACGGCCCTGAAGCTGTGCTGACTTTACATGCAGACAAGCAGACAAGCAGACGTGTAGCGCCGCGTCTTTTTCCGTGCTCTTCATCGAGGGGACGATGCTTTCATATTATGGTCATGTGAGTGGATCCTCATGTGACACATAGTGCCTATCTTCTGTGCATTGAACAATGACTGTAGAATGCAAAAGCTAATTCATTAATCCTCACTAATCCTTGGGTAAGCGGGGATCATAGCATCTTGTTATCGATCGGTCTATATAAGCTAAACACTACATTCAGATTACATACAATATCTAGTCCTCTGCCACAACCAGGACGCTCTTTCCAAGGGCTGCACCCTTGAGGAAATCACTAAATCCAGTCTCGGCGTTCTCCAGACCCTTCGTGACAGATTCCCTGTAAATCAATTCTTTCGATGCGAGTAAAGCAGGCACCCGTTCTTTGAATTCGTCCAAATACTTGGGCAGGAGGGAGGGAATGACGAATCCATTGATCGAAATTTCTTTGACGATAACGTTGATCAAGTTCTGAGAGGATCCTGTGAGTGACATCAGGCATGATGCATGAAGAACGAACCGGAATTGGGTGGGCATCGCCAGAGTATCCAGAGATCATGCCGCATTCCTGTGATGCATGAGCATAAAGTAAAGCCATCACATGAGGGCGCTAGACTGACGATAAACCGGGCACCATGTGCTGCCGCATTGAGCGCAGCTTCCAATGTTGCACCTCCCACGTTATCCCAGTAGCTATGAAGTGAGAAAATCAGAACGTTTGCATCGCCGCTCTATGCGGTACGATGTACATATCAATGGGGCCTTCCTTTTCCAATACCTCTGCCGTCTTTGTTGTCTTGTAATTGAACGCGACGTCTGCACCCAACTCCTTCATATATTGGACCTTGTCGTCGGAGCCAGCAGATGCGATCACTTTGAGGCCATCTCGCTTCGCAAGCTGGATGACCATACTAAAAAGGATCAGTGTCGATAGCCACTTCTAGATCCAAGTTCGATACGATGCATACGATCCAACTGCACCAGCTCCGCTGCTGACGAACGCTACCTCCCCCTACGCGGTACGCCCGGATGAGTAGTTTAGGAAAGCGACAGCCCACAAGCTCACTTTTTTTGCATGCGCATGTTCTCTCCACCCGGCGTATGCTGTTTGGCCTTTGGGAGGGAAAACGCCAGTCAACGCCCGTGATCACTGAAGGGAAACGAACGACTTGCCGGGCATGCCGCTCATTCCGACGAAGACGTTCCAAGGGAGACCATGCTTGTTATCTATCTTGCTGAATCCACTGACATCCGTGTGAATCGAGTATTCCGTGAACGCTAGGAACCCAGGTTGGTTACGCGTACGAAGATTGGCTGTTACGCTTACGGAAAAAGGGCGCGTAGCAGTGATCCCCGACTTGGAAGGCAGGATTTTCGGAACGCACGACGTAGCCCACACCAGTACTACTGATCCTATAGAAACAGTGTCAACAACGTTAATACATCGCGCGCATTGGTATACGCAATGAAGCACGAACGGTTCTCCTATTTTGAAACTTGTCTGATGGTGTTGTTCAGAGGCGCGCCGTTGAGCATGGTTTGAAAGGCACTCACGGAATTGCCTTCACTCATTCTAGCCAAGACGTACGGCTCTAGGGACAGTGAGAGGGTCTTGAGCAACACGCCACCATTCAATGGGACATCGTCCACATCGATGGTTCCGCTGCCATCGAACGTCGTGGTCTGGCCAGGAACGTAAGGGCCTGATGTGGGTGCGTCATGGGGATGTCGTGCCATAGAGTCTCCCTGTAAAACTAACCTTTGCGGAAACTGGCGAGAATGAGGCGTTTGTTCGATACAGGGGCCATGATAGTGTTTCTTTCTCAACAGAGAAATTAAGATGAGGTCCGAATCGACCATTGCGAACGTTTTATGTCTGGTGCTAGCTAGCGAGTTGCCTTGGTAAGACAATCATGACGAGCAGATTGGTTAGTCATTTCGACCCTGCAGTGCTAATCACGGCTTACGTTGGTTCAACTTGGCTGACAGCAGGACTCGCCTAAAGGACCTGTACACCTGCTTGCTAACAGATACTATAGTACAGGTTGCATCAATGTAAATGGACAAGCTTCAAGTTCGCAGCGTAATGCACGTCTGACAAGAGTCAGAACATGTGACAAAGCAAATATGTCGAAGTCTTCGTCCTTGGAAAGTCCCTATTCCAGAGACACTATGATTATTTAGGAGTGGTATACTGGACGAAATTAATTCATGTGTCGGGTGTGATTGGCTTACCGACTCTAGCACTTTGAGTGGCAAAGAGGGCCAATGTGAACACATTCAGTGGTAATGCAAGATTATAGTTGGATAGCATGCGGTGAAGTGGTATACAGAAAGCGATAGTGCTGGTGATATCACTGGCGAATAGTATGTTTCCGACGCAAACATCCAGCAAGTGTCAACACAAGACCCCACAAGCCACGCAAAAGGGCTGTAAGAGCAAACGATAAAATGAAGAAAGATCGACAAAACACGCAAACCTAGCCCCTCGAGCTCAGTAGAGACTGAGCACCATCAAGTCTAGGCACTCATAGTTCGCGGCCACACCACGACAAATCCTTCCTCTCATGCCATCGAATATGAAATATTGCAGATTACGAGTCCCATCTTGCCAAGGCAGCTCGCTGACTTGGCTAATCATGGCTGTACAGCGTTCACCGCTGGCATCGACCGAGAATTTGTAAAGGGAACGGGTATCAGAATGGGACCAGGGCTCAGGGGAGTCCGAAAGAGTCAGGGTGATGATTCCCCTTCCGTGCCCATCGTCGGAAGCATCGAAAAATACGGTCTTATAATATCCAGAAAGAACGAGAAGCTCTTGCACGGTGTTGACCAGCATGGGGAGAATCATCGCGGATGCCGCTTTTCGGGGCGGGATTGCGAGGTCAACGCAGAGAAAGTGGGTTTGTGTCTCATTTGGGTTATCACAGACCAGAAACCGTATATTAACCCCTCCGGTCGATGGGTCAACGATGGCACCGCGGAGACAACAGACAGGCATATAGGTAAAGTCGGTGAGAACTTCATGAGTAAGGCAGAGTTGACCAGCAGGCGGATCTGGGGCGACGAATGCTTGTATGAGAGTCCTCGGAGGATTCGAAAGCTCCTCCGGATGGAAAACGAGGACGTGCCTCCCTGAGAGCAGCGTGATCTCACGGTGCGGAACGGCGAGGACGGTATCCTATAACATCCACTAAGCACGAACACAAACCGGACGACTTCGCTATTACTCACGATGTCAGTACTGAACATTGGAAATTTATATATGATCCATGTCCGCACATCTACCACCAAGCGTTCATAGACATGCGCGAATAAACGGTCTGTACCACCATCAAAGTAGAGAAAGGGTGCACCGGCAGACAACGGGAAATTTGCACATTCCGGCATATCCATCTCAAAGGTCATCGGACCTAACATTAACCGCACATCATCTTGTAGTGGAAACTCCAGAAGCTTGCTAAGGATGACATGATCAGTGCCAGAGGAAAGATGAAAGCGGAAGTACACGTGCATTGGCGTACGCTTGTTAAAGGGCTCGTCAACATGTCGCAGGGCGATAAAGATACGCTCGGAATCAGGGAATGTTAATGAGCATGCGCTCAGCGACGATATTGGCTCGGTACTCTCCCATAAAAGCCGACCTACGCCGGTCTCGAGATCCTGAGCGAGAAGGTGCTCCCCTTCACGCCATATGAACAACCTCCCGAAGAGAAAATCGAATGAAGTCGACACGGGAGAGCGCTGTAAAGGTATTCGTGGTCCTCGGAAGTGAGAAACGACGCCCGTGGGCTGCGAAGTCCAGGTCTGGGATATACGCGCCGAGTGAATCAAAATGCGTTCAAGAAATTGTGGGGACTGCCAAAGGAAAGGTCCAGACGGTCGAATAAAGTGTGAATTGGTATAGAACGTCCTCCACAGTCGTGCATCACGAGTGACATGGTTGAATTGCCTCGACACCTGGCAGAGAACATCCACGTCCAGGAGAAAGCCTGGCGAAAAGTAGCCGAACGCACCAAACGTAGTTGAATAACCTCGCAAGGATTGAGGAAGAGCAAGATGTAGAAGACAATTTCATCTGGGAACCGAACAGTGGCCGTGGTCGACGTACTGTTGACAGAAGCTTGCATCTGACCGTCACTGAGGTTCTATAGCAAGTATGTACAGATACAGAACTTATTGGTGCTTTAACGCTGCTACGTACAACGCCGACCAGCGACAACAGGGTCGGTCCTATTCATTCACAGCGAACGCTCTTGACTGAATGCAGATCTTAATCTAGCATTCCCTCATAGTGCCACCCCAACCGCGTCAAGCGTGCAGACACAACGAATCCTTCATCCACCTAACGGACGATGTTGCCTTGCTCAAAGACAAACGCTGGCGTCTTGGTCATTATTTAGTGTTTCAGCGCGAACTTACTTTTTAGATCCACAACTATGTTTCGACAGGTCAGGGGTGTACGATAGTCACCCTGTAGAGGGCAGATGGACAACATGGCCGGATTCCCACCGTGCTGCGTCCCTGGCAAGCGTAGTGTCCCTTCAATAACACCGCCGTAACATACCCCCCAAGGCCCCGGTTTTGTAAGTGCCGCAGAATGTTCAAAATGGAGCATCAGATTTTGTCCTCGGTCCATTTTTATGTTGACTAGCCGATGGCTTTAATCTCGTTTACAGAAACACTGCGATTTTGTTTCGGGCTGAGCATTGCATTTTGCCAGACCCGTTCGCGACCAAGATCTTCATTCTTTTGAGCTACCACACCCTCAACCGTATCACGGTCGCGGTTTCCGGGTCTATTCATATCAAGGAAAACCGTTGCGATCGCTGCACAGCTCACTGCTTTGCAAGATGATGATGCCTCGACTGTGCTACGTCTCCTTTGCGATCATGCTCTTCACCAAAGCCACCGTTATCATCTATATGCTTTCATCCGGAGACTTTGA
This sequence comes from Xerocomus potaroensis, assembly GCA_038088895.1. NCBI lineage: Eukaryota > Fungi > Basidiomycota > Agaricomycetes > Boletales > Boletaceae > Xerocomus > Xerocomus potaroensis. Next base: position 7,326 of record JBBPJT010000272.1, on the reverse strand, counting down.
GTTTTTGAAGTGGAAAAACAGCCAAGAATACTTACAGACGCAGAGGGTGAGTCTAAAGAGATAGCGTCCTGGATGGTAATTTTCAATTCATGTTGGTAGAGCCGCGTCTTTAGACAGCTCACGGTCGCTATGATCACGTACCGAGTCAGCAGGCACATGCTCAAGCGATCCGTCGTTTCCTTCCTCATTTTTACGATCGTCGTCATCAAGCTGCTTACGATCCAAGTCAAACTCATCAAGCTTGCTCGGTCCTTGAAGCCCTTCACTGGGCCGCTGCGGCTTACGGCTTGCATCATGCTGTCAGGGGCATTTTTCTACCTCAAACTGTTCGTCGAGGTGTCATGGGCTGTCTATTACTTGATTTTGTTGTGCAGAAACCCGTCTCTAAAGGACACATCTACGTTGCTGGTCGGCCTACTACGTTTACTAGAATGGAAATAGATCCCTTCGTGTTTAGGTTATATCATGTTCAGCAAGGCTTTTGCTTGCCCCAATTTTATACCATTATCAAGAGTGAAACTACAAAGTACTGCAAGAATCCGCGCATCAGTTCTATTTACACGAAGAGCGTTGGCGTTGCTACACAACAGTATATTTATGGTCACGGGTAGTGTACGGTGTCCCTGATGCAAACAGCCATACAGTAGCGATGCGACCTGTCAATGTCACAATTGCTCTTGTGAAGTAGATATCAGCATTTGGTTGACAGCGACGCACTACGGCGGTGATGGATTTGAACGGGACGGAGAAGACGATCCACTTTCGCTGTCTTCATCGTTCCCTCTCGGTCTAGACATCTCCTCCACAGACTGGCCCACGTCCTCCAACATTCTTCGAACGAACCCCTTCCCGGCGACGCTAGCCACGACGTCCAAAAATGCTTGCATCATGGCCCTCTCTTCTTCTAGTTCCGCGTCCGCTAACCCTACTTCTGCGTATGCGTTCGCCGCGTCTGCTCTGGCTTCGGAGAGACACGTTTGAAGGTGCGCGCGTTGACGCGTCACATCGGCCACCATTTGGTTAAGCCAGGTAGGATCTTCTGAGAGCGGTGGTGGCGGTGGATATGTGAGGGCCATGATAGGGGGATTAAGTGTGAGGTCCGATGGCACTTGCGAGAAGGGAAGAGGGAATTTTGAAGGGGGAGGGGGGCCATATTTCGGGATCCAGTTCCCGTCGAGCGGAGGAGGGGGAAACGGCTCAAAAGGCCATTCGACGAGGGCGTCGACGGGGCTTTGGGAGCGCGAGTTTTGGGACTCTGCGGCTTCGATTACTGGAGATAGCGGGGATGGCATTCCAGGGGTATTAGTCGACAAGTAAATGTGAGGGTTCAACGTACGCTAGGGCCGTGTGGTGATGGCGATTTTCCCCTTCGGGGCTGGCATTGTTCACTCGGTCGGAGTGTTTCAAACCCCTGAGGAACAATGGTCGGACCCACTTGTGTCATGCAGATTCTCAGCCGAGACATTCTTGTGGTCAATTTGTGAGATGGGTCGTGGTGTTCAACCTTGCCCTAGTAACTGCTTGGTAGTCGACTGAAAAGCATCAGTGGGTTATTCGGCCGGTAAAAAAAAGTGTCGATTCTGTCGCAGCCCTTCCCGACAAGCAAATCACCAATCGAGACGCTCGGATCCAACAGACTTCCGAGACTCGGCCACTCAGTGCAGAGCCCGTTGGGAGTAAAGAGGTGTGGCGAGGCGTACCGCCAAGGGAAGGAAGAACGAGAGAAAGACATACTAGTAGCGCCAGAGTGTGAGAATGTTCCTCAAGACGCCGCGCACCTCATCCAGTCACAGTCAATTCTCCAACGCTCTCCGTCGCAATTCTTTGGAGACGAAAGATTATTGATCCTGATAAACCTGCGATCACTGCTATTTTCTTCATCAGGAATTTTACAAGAATCTATTTTAGCTAATTTCAACTAATCTCAGCTACTTTTGACTAATTTTGACTAATCCCACTCAAAATTAGCTACAATTAGCCAATATTAGTCAACATTAGTTGAAATTAGTTGAAATTAAATTAGATTTTTGTAAGATTCCTGATGTTGTTTCAAGTTCGTTGAGAATTTCAATGAACAGAAGACATTCGAAGATGTGCAATCTCCCAGTTCTCTGTCCGCCTCAAGTCTCATCTCCGTCGAGACGCTTCCGCACTTGCTCACGTGGCTACGGCGACGTTGCCAGGATGCGAGTCATCCACGCCGCAGACTGGCATGCCTCACGTCCCTCTGTCTAGGCCTTCATATGATTCTTACGCAGTTGCCCCGAGACATCGATAAATGGTCATCAAACTAATCGCAAGCATAACACGATCAAAAGTACCGCACGAGTTGGTATAGTATCCGAGCAAGCCTGAATACATGGTTCCGTAAAAGATTATGTTCACAAGAACCACTCGTTAACAAGGAAAAGCATACGCCAACCAGCGAAGATCTCAGACCCAACCACAACAGTGTTCAACGCAGTGGCCGCATGCCCAAAGTCAATGTCCTTCTGTTTGAACATCACCAAGTAACCACTTAGTGTGCCTCCGAATCGTGCACCACCCACGATGTCCCAATCACCCCATTATATCCAACAAAGAGCATCCCAGCAGGGGGGTGCAGCACCACATCTTGGTTGTCTCAACTGCAGTGTGACACGTAGACAAGAAGAATTCCTGTACTCTTCCTAGATGATGCGTGTCAGTGGAGCTTACCGTTCCGCATTCGGTTGTCCTTGACCGACGGTCGCAAATGAAACCACGTTGACCGGCTCAGAGGTGTTGAGGGCCGCCTTTTGGGAACGAACACGCTCACGCGCGTGTATGGGAGTGGAGAGGGACAGTACCCATGATGGTATATAGATATCTTCTTCTCTTTCATATCGACGTTGGCACCAGATGCGTGAACTTCGATGAATGGTTGACGGGGGTAACCCACCGGCCACCACCAACCAGACCCACCGGGATCGTTCCCTACGCGATAACCAGTTGCCTATTCTGTCCAAGGTCGCTCGCAGACTCGACCATAGTACCGTAAAAGGCAAGCTTATCTTTTCACCATGATGTCATTTGTTGGTAAGCTGTGTTGACTCCGTCACATCTTACACATGATTTTGGAGTGGGAACTTGGCAAACACCAGAAAATATATCCACCAGTGATTGAATTACCACCTGTGAGCAAATTCGCTATTGGCTTGCGATCTCTCGTCTTTTTGGCGTCTCTTCGGTGCGTTGCTTAGTGCTAGTGCCAAGCAGTGATGAAATCGGTGGTGTGGGTTTTTTCTTGCCCATTTCTGTGCTCGGATTACCGGGTTTATAAAGGAATTAGGTAGATGATGTCAGCCTTACCCTCGATCCCGTGCGGCTATTTCTGGCACCCTCCCTTATTTATTTAAACCCTCCCTTTCCCTTTCTTTTCTCGCCGCGCAGACATGCTCTCCACCACCAGATGTGCTGGCGGCATTGCCCGCCCAAGAGACCTCCATCTCCTCGCCAGAGGTCATCTCGAAAGACACAAAGTCGAGTCAGTCCCGCTTAGTCCAGAGGCTCCTTCTGGCAAGGTTCGTCGTCATAGCATGTCGGCTCACACCAACAATTCTCTCGCTCCACAACTCTCCTGCACGCCCTTGAACGCCTGCGGGTTTCACACATCGTCTTCTGCCTCTTATGACTCTACTTCCTACAACGTGACTGATGTGCCCGAGTTCTTCGTCAAATACAAGCAACGCCGTTTCTCTGACTCCGTGAGTTCAATCGCGTTCACTTTCCCAGCCTTGGCTCATGATTCTCCATACTTCTAGGAGGCGCAACACCAGGATTTAGGATTAATGCCGTCCCTCACTCATTCAATCAGTATGGGTGATGTTGTAGCCAACACCCGTCGCTTGAGGGCGAAAATTCCTATTGAACATCGCGTTCCTGAGGGCCACGTCATTCATTCATCAGGCTTCGTCGTGCCCGGCCCGGGGCACGCCAGTACCTCTGATGTCGCACGTGCCAAGGAAAAAGAACGCAACGAGAACTTGGATCTCGCAATACAGACAGCTGCGGTCGCTCACCGTGTCCTTGAATCCGACTTACAAGAAGTCGATGCTACAACTCTCCCTTCCCTTCACAAAATACCTTTCGAGGTGCATGAGCTGGATGGGACTGTCAGGCATCCTAGCGGATTCGTGCCTCCGACACCTGCCCACAAGTTCAGACACCTTGTCAACACGAATGCCCTCTGGGATCGCAAGATCTCTGTTCCGCGACCCAAACCCAGGCGTCCGTCCCCCGCTCGCGGGGTTCTGAGGGCTATGCATACCGCCATGCCAGTTGAGGCTTCGTAAGATGCGGGAGTAGGTCTAGCATACCAAAGGAAACCCATGGAGTATGGACGCCATTCAGTGTTTACAACGTTTTGTGTGTTGATGCTGAATAGTAGAACTTGGGAATGTCTTCACCGAGTAGTTGGAAAGTACTCGAGGGGTCTTCTAAGCTAGTGCACATGTTTACGAAGCGCAAACCTGTATAGTAACAACTCGTATTGACACGACCGCTTGTCAGCTTTGGTTGATTGGACAAAGTAAGCCTTCAGTAGTATAATATAAGGCCCGGGCACAGAGCGAGTACTTGAACACATGCATCTCTGAGCTAGTGCGGTTCTCGTTGCGTGGTGATGCTGGTCTTGGAAACAAATTCTGACTGTTGGCCAGTCTGCGTCTGTTGATTGACGCCTACACATCGCAGCAAGCAAAGATGTGCTGATCTGAAACGTTGATGGTGATATATGATACCATCCATCATTGAAAAAAAAAAAAGTCCAAACAGCTATTAATTTCCATTGTACAACTCAACTTACTTCATGATTGGCGCACACTTTCCCTATGCCCTCGTGTGCTCTGCACCCACTCTCAAGACTACGAGTATCCGTATAAACCAGGCTGGCTTATAGACACAAGCAAGCAAGCATCGAAGGGATAAATCGTCACTCTAAATTACCGACTCCAAGTGAAACACAGGCCCAATCGTCAAGGGAACTAGGCGATACCAAAGCAGTAGGAGGAACTAAGAGTGCTTTGACGAAGACAAAACATGGCCGTCGTGGCCCAAGCTCAAGTCCTGTTCTCGGGTCAAGCGTTGTCGTGGTTCCGGGTCGCTGGCCTCATCGCCTGCTTGGGAATTTACATCCTTTTGGACTTGCAATGCGATCAGTCTTGCGCACGCACAGGATCCTTCAAGCCATCTCTAACAAAAATCGTATCGTACCACCTACTTGATTCATCTTCTGATTTTACCGTCCAATTCAGGCTCACACTCTACGCTTTGGTTGATTGCATAAAATCGGGTGCTAGCATCATGATGTACGAATGGACGTTGACGACGTGGTACTTGTTTGCGTCCAGCATCATCGAAACAAGCTCTTTCTCTGTTCCTATAGCTCGAATAGCTCATGTTTCAAAATTTCGGTGCTACCCAAGTCGTGTAGCACCGCTCAAGTCCCCCAAGTTCCAGCTTCATGTATCGTCATGGCTTCCAGTTCATCTTCCCTATCGAAAAGCGTAAACTATCAATCTAGACCCGTTAGTATACCTTCGATACTTGACCACCGATTGTATCGGTCGGGCTAACCGTTTTACTAACCAGCCCGCGGACCAGCAGGGGGCTGATGCGACCTCTGACGATGACCGTTCCGGAGCATCCCGCCCTGCTTATGGGTTATGCTATTGCCCGTGAGTGGGAACGATCGGTGATTCGTTTCAACGTTGATGCACCTTGCATCCCTCTATTTCCCTAGCGTATAAATTCCAACACATTTGTTTCAGGTTTTAACAGCCTGCTTCCATCTTCCTAGGCTCACGCGTACAAGCTCTCTCAGCTGTTGGCTTCTTTGGCGATTATAACCGTTGAAGATGCATTCCTCTTCTATGCTCCCTATAGTAGTTACAATTGCCGCTGCCACCTTGGTTGCGTCTGTTCCCACACCCACTGGGTAAGCAAATCAGGAAACTAACATCCCAGTAGCCTCTGACTTCCTGATAGCAACGCCAGCGCGGCGCAGCCCGGGATTCCCTCATGTTGGTTTTCCCAGTATGGCTGCGAGGACACCCATGGTATTCTGATCATGTCATGCTTGTTCAGCCCATGGGGCTGTGACGATGCCAACGCCGCTGAAGGTAAGTGACGAAGTTCATAATTTGTTCCTTGACCGAACGACCCGGCGTAGCTCCTCAGACTTTACCGTAAGACACATACCGGGCTCGGTTCCCAAACATTTGATGAGTTGACCGCTTACGGCAGGCTTCCTAAGCAAACAGCAACTGCAGAGCATGAAGTCTCTATACCCAGCATCGATTCGCTCATTGACGATGCTATGATGGCGGGAATATTGACCCCGGAACAAGCGGTTACTTTGAAGGGTTTACTTTCGTGGGTGTTACCATTTACCAGTATGCTTTCGTGGCGAGACGCCTGATGATTGGCTTTCCCACAGATCCTTCTCCCAGGATCAGTTGAACCAGCTGGAGGTCGATATCAAGGAAGCGCTTGAATGGTTGACTTTGGGAGACCCAATGGGCGAGTGATGAACTCAACGGTCGCTTGCGCTTTCTAGTGACTTGAACTTGAAACAATGATGGTCTATATGCGGTCCATGTCGGAAAGAATAAAAAATAAAAGTGATATGACAGGCAAAGGGTACGCTCGATATGTTGAGAATCAAAATAAAATATGCCATGCCCCAGAATGCCGTTCCGAGTGGATGTTGTCATAATTCTTCCGCTGTTTTGGCTTTCCCTCTATACGTTCAACTGCCTTGATTTGCGACAATGGCATCAGAATAAGTTGACGCTGCAAAGTTTCCAAAGCACGTTTTACCACCCTGAACAAAGAGTTATAAAAGGATATGATATCGCGAAGCTGCATAACCAAGCGTGTGAGAGCACTCATGGATTGAAAAAGTCCGGCTAGCTACACCCGTACCACAAGGTATAGAAGATTAGAAGTGGAGCAGAGTAGTAGCATGCACGCAAGCCCGAATGATTGAGAGTGGCTCGTGCGCATTGATGTGAGGCATCACGTGACTGGATTACAGCATACATATAACACGCCAATCAACAATGACGCGCCTTTCACTCTAACCACCATCATCACACTCTCAAGTAACATAGTCTATTATCAATGTCTGGCCGTGGCAAAGGAGGAAAAGGTCTTGGAAAGTGAGTCAATATCGTTCTTGACGTTAGGACATGCGCTCATCGATGGTGCAGGGGAGGTGCCAAGCGTCACCGCAAGATCCTTCGTGACAACATTCAAGGTATCACAAAGCCCGTGCGTGTTGCTTCTTCTTGACACTGGTAATAC
>JBBPJT010000271.1:0-33852 GCA_038088895.1 Xerocomus potaroensis | reverse complement strand
GGTGGTGGTGGTGGCGGCAGCGCAAATTCGCGATCACGGTCTCGTTCCCTATCGCGCTCGCGCACCTCCCTCTCCCTCTCTTTCTCGCGGTCGAATCGCTCCCTGTCTCTGTCTACGAGCGCCGGTCTCTCGTGCGGTCGCCACGACACTCCCGGTGGCGGTCCACGCTTGTCGTCTTCGCTAGAGTACCATTCCCGACGACGTTGTTCAAACGCATCGCGCTCTCGATCGTTGGCATATCTTCGGTCTCCATCGGAATGGAACGCGCCCTCCCCGCGGAACGGTGGTGGCGAACGCGGTGGGTAATACGATCTTGGCCCACGGTCCCGGTCACGGTCAAACATGGGTGGGGCTGGTGAGTATCGGCGAGGCGGCGGCGGACCGACACGACTGAACGCATCCCCAAACCGTGCCGGGGGTGCATCGACATCAGCCACATCCCGGTCACGTCGGTCGCGTTCATCTCTGTCTCCAAAACTGCGATCCACGTCAGGTCGGTATGTAGATGCCCTGAGTGGGCCGCCGGGGCGTTCATGGGGAAAGTCTCTACTGGTCCTGAAATCGGTAACGCGGTCGTGATCACGTGGGTCTTCTTTGGCGAGTGGCACACGGAGATCGTCCCGTGCGACAGAGGGGGCGCGTACATAGGAGCGAGGAGGACCAGGTCCCAATGACAATCGCTCTTCCAGGGTCGGGCCAGAGGCAATGTCCACACGGGTAGGTACGACATTAGATGTAGGTTGACTCAGACGATCTTGCAAAGAGGGCGCAAGCGCGGGTTGTGACAGTCTTTCTTCCAGCGGTATAGTAGTTCGAGGACGGTCGTCGGTCGCAATCGAGGTCGCACGAGGGCCTCGATCGTCATCTGTGGTTGCGCGTGAAAGTGGTACAGCCTCAGTAGTTGGGCGAACTCGGTCTTCAGAGCTTGAAGGAGGGACGGACCGAGTGTCAGAGCCGGGAAGTGGTCTTATCGGGCGACTGTCCAGCGTCAGACGGCGGTCATCAACCGCGGGTGGACGACAGTCGTCGAACGGAGGCCTTCTATCATCAAATGGAGGTGGCTTGAAACGGTCGTCCAACGAGGTGCTGCGAGGACCTCCCCGCCTTTCATCAGGATCAAAGCGACGAGAAGGGGGCACATAATCGGGACCGTACGAGGGCTCGTAATGGCGAAGCTCAGGAGGTGGTCTCGGAGCATGGCTTCGTCCATAAGAGCGGCCGACAAAATCGGGACGCCTATCTCTGATGTCTCTGTCCCTGACCCGGTCTCTGGGATCTCTGAATGAATCATGACGATCACGGTCACGTTCCCAGTCTCTGTCTCTGTCACGGTCGACGAATCTGTCCCTGTCCCTGTCCCTGTCCCGATCCCTGTCGAAGAAACGGTTGTCCTCTGGGGGTGGGAAGCGGTTGTCAGTGGTTGTCGTGGTCGTTGGTTCACCGTTTAAGGGTCTGTTGTCGTAAGTAGCTGGCGGCAGACTAGTATTGCGATCGTCGAAATGGGCCTTTTTCTCGTCAATGGTGCGACACTCCTGCATGGCATCGCTAGTGAGCTGCGGTGACTGATCGTCTTTGGTGGCGTCAAGGGAAGTTGCCTTGTTGGGCGAGTGGATGACCACTGGTTGTTGTGCGCCGTACTCACCCTTGAACTCAGTCTTGATATCAGCTGTGTCTCCGTGAGTGGCCATTCGAGAGCCGTCTTCTGGATCGAGCTGGGCAGGGGGAGCACTGTTGGCGTCGGAAGGTTCGGCGCCTAATTTGACGGGTGACGTGTCCCCACCCGACAGCGGGGTAAGTGGCTCACCCATCTGCGACAAGGGTGAGTTGGATGGGTGGGTATGAGGAAACGAACGGTACATTGTTAGCTGGCTGAGAGGCGGTGTCGAGCCCGTTTGTGGTGTCGACAGTGGTGTCGTGAGAGAAGCGAGGAGTGGGATACTCTTGTTGGGCTGGGTCGTGGGTCTGTGCGTTTGGGATGTGGCCCATGTAGAGGGAGGCGAGGGCGGCTGGCTGTGGGACAGCACGATAAAACTCGTGCTGGCCTTCTTTGATGATAGACTTGAGGTTTTCGAGGATCTCGAGGTCGTTTTTGCCTGGTGGCAGTATTGGCTGGTAAAACTGCTGCTGTTGAGGTGGAATGTAGTTCTGGTAGGACATGGAGAAGGAAGAGGTGGAGAAAGGAGAAGAGAGGATTGCCGGGGGGTCCTCTGAAGAGAGTGGGACGAGGAAAGAAGTATTTGGGTCTTCTGTGAACGTGGTCACGGTGCGCTCCCGGTTATTGACGTGGTTTCGTCCCTTTCGTTTTTTGGTTTGTCTTGCCGACATTTGCCAAGTAACAACAATGTCACCACCGTCGTCGTCGTCGTCAAGCTTTGTCTCCTCGTCGCCGTCAACGGTGTGTAGAACGTGGTAGAATCGTCAAGAAGCTTCGTGTGTATCCGAAACGAGCAAAACTACAGCCACACACTCCAGTTTTATAATCATTCGTCCCCCCCCCCCGCTTTTTTTTTTTCTAGTCTTTCTCCACTTCCTCATGTCCGTCGTCGGCATTGATCTCGGTACTCTCCACAGCAAGGTCAATCCGTCTCATTCTCGTCTTTCGCTTCCTTATCATTATCGCAGATTGGCGTCGCGAGAAATCGCGGCATCGACATCATTGTCAACGAGGTTTCCAACCGTGCTACCCCGTTCGTAACAGTCCTATTCTCGCCTTTGGCCCTGTCTCATCTGTGTGCAGATCGCTCGTTGCCTTTGGTCCCAAACAACGCGCTATCGGCGAGCCCGCAAAGACCCAGGAGACCTCCAACTTTAGAAACACGATTGGCGGTCTCAAGCGTCTTATCGGTCGTACTATCCTCGATCCCGATCTCGATTACGAAAAGCGTTTCCTCCATGCTACCCTCGTAGATGCCAACGGCACCGTCGGTGCAGAGGTAGTACCCCTTCAAACCCTTTTTATCAATCTGATCTGATCGCCCCCTGCTCAGGTATCGTATCTTGGCGAGAAACGCACCTTCTCTGCCACTCAGCTTGTCGCTATGTACTTGGGCAAACTTCGTGATACAGCTTTGAATGAGCTCAAGTCTGCCGTGTCCGATCTCGTCATCGCCGTCCCAGGCTGGTATACCGACGTTCAACGCCGTGCCATCCAGGACGCTGCCAACATCGCCGGCCTCAATGTCCTGCGTGTCATCAACGATACCACCGCAGCCGCCCTCAACTGGGGCATCACCAAAACCGACCTCCCAGAACCAGAAAATCCTCGTTACATCCTCTTCGTCGATATCGGCCATTCCTCCATGTCTGTCACCATCGCTGCGTTCTCAAAAGGACAGCTCGTCATCAAAGCGTCCGCCTACGACAGACATCTTGGCGGTCGTGACATTGACTATGCCCTCCTCCAACACTTTGCTGCCGAGTTTAAGACGAAGTACAGAATCGACGTTCTCTCCAGCCCAAAGGCTATTTTTCGCCTCGCCGTTGGCTGTGAGCGCCTCAAAAAGATTCTCTCTGCTAACGCAGAGGCCCCTCTCAATGTCGAATCTCTCATGAACGACATCGACGCTTCCTCCAAGCTTTCCCGCGAGGCTTATGAGCAACTCATTGCTCCAGTCCTCGATCGTATCGCCACCCCTCTTCAACAAGCACTCATTGACTCGGGTCTCAGTATCGATCAGATTGACGCTGTTGAACTTATCGGTGGTACAACGCGCGTGCCCGCTGTTCGTGCACGCATACAAGCTGCCCTCGGTGGCAAACCGCTTAGCACCACCCTCAACCAAGACGAAACCGTCGCCCGCGGTGCCACCTTTGCCTGCGCATTCTTCAGCCCCACATTCCGTGTACGCGAGTTCCACATCAGGGACATCACCCCTTACCCCATCAAAGTCTCCTGGGAGCGTTCAGAAGCCGATTCAGACGAAGACACGGAACTCGTCGTCTTCCCCCGCGGGAACGCGATTCCCTCAACCAAAGTCTTGACTTTCTACCGCAAGGGCGCGTTCGACATCGAGGCGTCCTATGCCGAACCGCAGGGGCTGCCCGGGCGTGTCAACCCGTGGGTCGCTCGGTTTACTGCCAAGAGCGTGCCCGCCGACCCCACCGGCGACCTTTCTTGCGTCAAGCTCAAGACGCGGCTCAACCTGCACGGCGTCGTCTCGTTTGAGGGCGCATACGTCGAGGAGACAGTGGAGGACAAGGAGGACACCGCGATGGACGTCGAGGGCGACGGCCTGCCTGCAGAAGCCATCAAGAAGAAACGCATCAAGAAAATCGAGGTGCCGTTTGCGTCGTTTACGAGCGCGCTCGAGACCAGCGTACTAGAAAAATTCAAGGAACAAGAGGCGCAGATGCACGCTGCTGACAAGCTCGTGCAAGACACCGAGGTACGATCCCCGTCTCTCCCCGTCTACCCCAAACTGACCTCCACGCCCGCCCATGTGCTTGGTATAGGACCGCAAAAACGCGCTCGAGGAATACGTGTACGATACCCGCGGTAAACTGGACGATCGGTACGCCGCGTACGTCAAGCCAGATGAGAAAGAAAGGCTGCTCGTGTTGCTCCGAGAAGCCGAAGACTGGCTGTACTCGGAGGAGGGCGAGGACGCGACCAAGTCGGCTTATGTCGCCCGTCTGGACACGATCAAGGTCGTCGGTGACCCGGTCGTCGCGCGGTACCGCGAAGCGGATGAGCGGCCGCGGGCGGTCGCTGAGCTCCGCACAACGCTGAATGACTATCTCGCGCAGGCGACGTCGACGGACGACAAGTATGCGCATATTGATGATAAGGACAAGACAGCCGTTGTCGAAAGGTGTGCGACGGTGCAAAAGTGGCTCGAGGACCAGATCGCGCGGCAGGCGGAAAGGGCTAAGAGCGAGGATCCGGTGCTCAAGGTGGCGGATGTGATCAAGAAGCGGGAGGAGGTGATTTACTTTGCGGTTCCGATCTTGACCAAACCCAAGCCCAAGCCGACGAAGGTGGATACGCCGAACGGGACACAGACACCGCAGAGTGGGACACAGACACCAGATCCAGGGGCCAAACAACAGCAGCAGTCAGAGGGCCCCACGGAGATGGATGTCGATTAGTTGCAAACGCATTTGGAGTAGGACGAGCAGGATGTGTCGTTTCTCTCCCCTTTCCGTTATGTAGACATAGTACTTTCAACTAGTGTTACTCGACTCTCTGGGCAATACATCCGATTCATGAAGTCCGCGTCGCACCCAGCCCGAGCTTTGAGCGTTTGATGATGGCCGTCAACGGAACCTCAATGCCCACTGAGGTTGCCCCACCAATCCGATCGCCCTCTGACCATCCCATCGACGCCAGCATCCGGAACCCAATGTTGTTTTCCCCAATCTTAGGTGCCTCTTTGCCTACCTCATCGCCGTCCCGGTGTTTCGGCATCTGCTCTCGCTTGCCTTTGCCCTCGCCACCGCGTCCACCCTTCACACTACCCGCACGACCATACCGCCTCATCAACGCCTTGACCTTCCCCTCCTTGACCCCGACTCCTGTCCTACTCGTCCCAAACAACGTTGTATACCGCTCGGCGCCCATTCCCTTGCTCAGACTATTTATTCCAAACGCCGTTGCGAGATCATGTACGACCTTGCGCATCGTCTTGTCCATCGGCGGCAGCGCCATACTTGTCCGCGTACCCGCCCTCGCCTCATCGGCGAACCGCCGGATCTGCGCCTCAAGCGAGTCCACATCGACGATCGCACGGGGCGTGAGGGCGCGTGCAGCGGTGGGGTCGAGTCGCGCCGCCGCCCGCATCGCTTTCTTGGACACCCCTCCCTTTTCGTACCGGCTCTTCTTGCCTTTGGGGCTGCCGAGGGGGTCAAGCGCAGCCAGAAGGCGCGTCTTGGCCCGCTCTCGCTTCCACTCTGCTTTTTTAGCGCGGTCCTTGGCCCATTGGGCTTGCAGCTCAGCCGCAAACGCACCCGTGAGCTCTTTACCCTTGCCCTCTATACGCCTCGATACGTAAGACGGCACACATGAAATAAGCAAGCCAAAGGGAACACGTACTCTTCTGCCGAGGGGTCGTGTACTCGGGGTCGTCCACGTGACCCTGGTGTAGATGGCGAAAAAGCGCCTTTTTCCGTGAGCGATTTCGTCCAGTTAGAATATTGTTATTTTCATCCAGGATATCCTATCCGTGTGCCCGGGTGAGACAGACGGGCGTTGATGGTTCGGACGACTCACATTAATGTGTCCCAAAAACTCCTCATCTTCGGCAGCATGTGTCCTCTCCTTGTCGCTATCGAATATATTTGGATCATTTGCTGGACGACTATGTTGACGGACCCATGCAAGGCGCGCTTTGAAACCTGACCTGGGACTGAGTTCGTCATCGTCAGAATCGGGAAAGAGCTCCTCCCTGTCCGATTCCGCAATGAGAACCTTTTCTTCCAAGTTGAACACCGCTTCTCTCTCATCGTCTTCCACAGTTTCGTCTTCATCGTCACCGTCGCTAGTCTCGGAATCAGAGCTCCCTTCGAGTGCACCCTGACCTTCCTCGTCCTCCTGCTGCAGCCGCGCTTCATCTTCGATATCATCCATAGTCATAAACTTGGACCCTTCGGCGCTCATACTCTTCAAAAATCCGCGCATCGCATCTGGATCGATATCCGACTCGATCTCCATCCCTCCCAAATCGTTCGACAGCGCATCCACCCCATCCCCTTCTTCGCCCTCGTCGCCAGTACCCCAGTCCAGATCTGAGTCTCCCTGTCGTCTCGTCTTCCACCTAGGACGCCGCCTCTCTTGTGTATCCTCCTCCCTCAACATTGCCTCTGACATCATCGCCCCAAACGCGCCAAACCTTACCTGCCCCCGCTTTCTCTGGCGCTGATGCATCCGTTGTAGTCGCGTTTCCTTCTTGCGCACCTTCCGCGCTGCCCTGCTGTCTCTCCGCGGAGCATCGTCAGTGCCCAGGCTGAGCGCGGTGAGGGATAAATTGGCCGATTCAATGCCAGCGGTCGCCACCTCCTGATCAACATCGTCCTCGCGAATGGGGCTGCTTATCCCGCGCGTCCCGACTGACCTTCCTGTCAGTACAGACGATAACCGGACGGGCTGGACAGTGCCGGTACCCGGCAGCGGCGAGGCGCGTCCGGAGCGTGGGTGCGGTGCGACGTACACGATGGTTTCTTCATCGTCATCCCCAAGCGTTTCACCATGACCTGTGCGGTCGACGAGGATGACATCATTTGTGGGGCGGCAAATAGGGGGAAGTGGTGTTGTATCTATAACAAAGAATGGATGGGTGTCGTCTTGTTCCAATATACCTTGCGGTGGGGACCGGTCGCCTGAAAGGACGGGTGCAGAGTATGTCTCTAACAGTTCGTTGGGAGGGCACGATGGTACTTCATCGGCAATGATAGTATCCTGAATTGGATGAGATTCGTTTGAGATTTCGATGGATCGTTTGGGAGTTGGCGACTTGTTGAATACAGGCAATGCCGATGATGATTCCTTCTCTTGCGCATCATTCGTAGCGCTCGATACCTGCGTCGTGCTTGATTCGTGATTAGATTCATTTGAGATCTTGGCAGGCAGACTGGTAGTAGGTGACCCATCGATTGCCTGCCTGCCGTCTCTGACCTGGCTGTAAACACCGGTAAATACCTCCTCGAGAATATAGTCTCGAGTAGTTGCTTGTGGTTTCGTAGCATCAACCTGTGCACGTAGCACGGCCAGATCGGCGAAATCGACTTCTTCCATGTATTCTTGTGTGTCGTTGATGTCTTGAACTGTCGTCGTGTTGTCTCGCGCAATCGTATCCACTTCTTCACGGAGCCGTGCGAGGTCTGCAAAGTCAATTTCCTCAAGGGCATCTTGAGCGTAGTCGTCTGAATCCGAGTCTGAGTTGGACGCATTCTCGTGGAACAGCCGGGCGACACGATCGGCAGTAGGGACGTGCGACGACTCTGTCGGATTCATACATCAAACCAACCATCGCGCGGGCATCGAGAACACGAACTCACCAGTATTGCTGTCCGCCGTGGGTTTGAGCACGTCCTCTGAATGTTGGAACAAGAACGGGGTCAATGTTGCACGCACGAATGTGACAGGCCGCAACAGCGGACGCTCGGAATAGAGCAGCTCGGCGAGGGGCGCATCTTTGCCGACAGTGGCCTTTATCTTGACGGCGCCGCCGACACCCGGACGTGCGGGGCGTGAGCGGGCGAAGCCGTTATCTGGCTCAAATCCTCGTCCGCGGCCCCTGCCTCTAGCTCTACCCCGACCACGGCCCCGAGGGGTCGGATTGCCCGACCGGGGACTATCTACTCCCCTCGGTGGCGTTCCGGCGCCTGATCTCGATCCGGGCGTCCCGCGCCTCCAAAGTCCACACCCTCTGTTCAGATTCCGATTCCCGAACTCACTGGGATCTGTGAGGTGTAGGGACTCAGTCCCACGCAGACAAAATGGGGACGGGGCGAACATCGTGATGGACGACCGACCCGCGACGTACCCGGTTCTGGCCATTGCTGTATCACCACGTCGATTTCTGTGTTTGTGTGGGGATAAGGATGGTTGGAGGAATGACTAGCCACGGCGAGGGCCGTCGCTCGCCCTCTCCCGTGGAAACGGCCGCGACCGCAACCGCGACCACGTCCCCGATGGTTATGTTCGTTGTGATGTCCTCTTGGCATACGAGTAAGTCAGCGTTGCAGGATACCGTAGTAGAGAGCCGTGTGAAGCCCGGATTGGGATAAGATCAAATAGGAATACTTATCAATTTCTTGCATGAATATCAGTTCGGCAACGACCAGGGGAGTTCGGCAATACATTGAAGTTGAAACTCAGCAGCCTCTTGTTCAAGCTCAGTTTAAAGTCTGGCAGTCCAGAAATGGCAACCGTTGATAGAGGGACCGAAGACCGAAGAGGTTCTAAAAGGTCAGAAGAACCCGTCATACACACATAGGGACAATCGTAATGGCTCGTGTACGTACGGACGCGCACGTTCGGCTTCAGTTCTCGGTCCCCCTCGTCCTTTCCCTTTTCCTCGTGCGCCTCTCCACTCTCAATTTTCTCCTTGACCTGGGGCTAGCATTTCTATTAAGATCAGTGAGGTAGTTGCTCAACGCGAACCTGTAGATGTAACGTCCTTTATTGCCTCCCTCGTATGTGTCTTGGATATGTGCACCAGTGGACACAGACAACTTCAGAAAATGCTCGTGACCTGGCTTGCTCCAATAGGATTGTCATAAAAAGCAATGCAGCCCTGGAGACATATGTTGATGCCACCGTACAAGCTCGGAACGTCGCCGGGCTGCTGACCGTGTATTCACAAGTTTCTATCCAGTAAACTTCTCTTTTTCTACGACCCGTTCACACAATGAGTCATCGGCAGCTGAACGGCCTTGTGCTGTAATCCGAATTACAAAGTACCGATCCAGGACGGGCTCCCGGGGCCGTTCGAAGTTCATGAAAGTCTTAATTGTTTCAGCCGATCTAGCTTCTACCATCAAACAGATTGAACTTATTTCTGGCGCGTTAAGATGATGAAGACGGCGACCGGAGTGGTGTTGGGAAATGCGCTAGACCACTATGCGGGGCCAGGTGTGTAGACTAATCCTCCATCGGTCTAGACTGATGCTGATATAGAGGCTCCAGGGCAGCAAAAAGAAACTGGAGTATTAAATATACGTGCTAAACAGGTTTCTCACCAGCCACCAGCTGATCTAACTCAGGGCGAACCGCTTGGTTCGTAGGTGCACGGCCCCATGTGTCCAATATTATCCCTGAAAACAGCCATCAATGCACAGACTCTTGTTCTGAGACCCATACTCATTCACCGACCAATGTTACTCGTTCTGCTCGACGTTTATTATGGAACGAAAACTCATCGCTCACATCACCCACCAAGCTCACTTATCCACACTTGTCCACCGAACCACATGGACAACATGTAGAAGGCACAGCTGGGCTCGTAGATACCATTTTTGAATATATGTACACTCGGATTTTGTATCGTAACGGGCCATGATCTCGACATGCGAACATACACCGAGACGCTCAGGAAAAATGCACTCTCAAGTCGCAAATATTCACGTTGCGAAAGATACCACCACCGGTCGCATCGCCTGAGTCGATCATGTGTTCAACTATGTTACAGTATATTCAGTCAATCCCATTACTGATGGAGCGTTTTTTCTATCAACGGATTGAAGGCAGTGCAAATAACACCGATGGAAAGTTCTTTCAGACATGCCCCTTACGCGTTTTGCTGTGATTTTTATTACCATCACTTTTTCTTGCTTACCATGCTCTTTCAGGCTGAGGTCCAGCGTCCCATTTAAAAACTGCCAGGATGGACTCAGGTAGTCCATCAGTTTACCACTTTAAAAAATGTCACCGTGTCGCTCAGCGAAAGGTAAGTGTGCCCTCCCATTACCCCATGCCTATCTGATACAAGAACGCAAGGCCTCATCTTATTCTTCTATCTTCCATTATACATCACTGCTTCGGTCGCATTGACTCTCACCCAATGTATGGATGATATGATAATCTGCGCCCAGGACTCGAATAATTGCACCTTGGGGATCTCAAACGTGACCGCTTTGTCCCTCCTTCGCACGAGCCAGGGACAAAATGTCACCTCCCCCGACACAGCTACGGCCCTTTCTTACGCTGCCTGCACCACATACTGTGCCTCGGGCCAGGAAGGCTTCTCCTGGACTGCGTTCTCTCAGGAGTATGCCGCTTGGCTGCTTCCGTATCTTGCCCTAGTTTCACAACTCCCTTTCGGTGCTCGTCGCAGAATGGGTAATCTCATGTCTGTCGTCCTCACCCTTGGATCACCTACCCTTGCCGCATACTCCCTCTACATGACACTCCTTAGCGAGCGATGGGTCAACGACCAATTGTTCGCAGGGCTTGATTATCCTAGCGCCACAGTCCGCCGATCAGTGGTACACGTCTTGGCGAGCCTTCAACAAGTCCCTCTCCGCATTCACCCTGGAGAGTTTGCAACATTCGAGTCACTCGTTGTTCATCCAGACAACGACATCTGGTGGAACACTCTTGCACAGGAGCTCGGCTATTCGCACAAGTGGTCAATCGCATCTGCAACGTCCATCGTCTGGGTGATAGTTGCCTACATTCTGAATGCATCCAACTCCCTCTCCAACGTAGCAAACACCATCTATACTAATGGGGAGGGAACCGCTTCTGGAATGCTTTGGCTCTTACCAATTGTTGTGGGCTGGCTGGTCCTCTCGCCTAGGTGCAACTACGATAGCGTGCACTATGCTTACAACAGGGCGAATGAACGGGTCATCGTCGTAGATTCTGATGACTCCCATGCTACATCTATCGTCGACGCCAACTTCGGTTTGACTATTAGCCCCAGCCCAGACAAGTTGTGTCCTAACGGTATTACGTCGCCCGATGAGCTACAAACTCCTCCTGTTTTCAACTACGCGAGAACATTCTCGTGGTATCGGAATGTCTATTTGACGTCACTATTTTACCGCACAGCTTGGAGTAAATCTAGAAAGCGTATTGGGATAGACGGCAAACGCATTCCGGAGAACGTACGCCTAGATGTCCCTCGAGAGAGCCGAGAGGGAACCCGCAAACAGATTATAGAATACTCTCTTCCGAATGATCGCGAACGCTCTGCATCCAATATTCTTTGGCCACCACGCTTGATTCTCAACATGGTCATATCCTCTTTTATGGCATTATTTTTGCATTTGGGGACAACCTGTGCGGCTATCCTCGCGAACTGGTATACACCGAGTGTCGTGAGTAGGAGCCGTTTTCAATGCATACGTGTTCGGCTGATGCGAACTTTCGTTCTAGGGACTCGGATGCCGTTCTCTTGCGTACATCACATACGCTATGCTATCTACTGTTGTTTGGGCGTTGCTCGTTTCGTCGAGCGCGTTGGGGTATTATGGACATCATCTGGTGTACGATCAGCCTGTGCCTGACTCGGAAAAGGTTGTTGAAAGCAGTACACTCGGCGCACCTTCCGGATCCCACAAAATATCTTGTGATCCCGCCATCTTCATGGGAGAGAATGGGCCCGCTATACCAATGGTCGATATCCAAGTTCCGAATGGTGACGCAAAGGGTGAAGACGTGTCACTCGTCACCGATTTGGACGAGTGTTCGAGCATCAGGACGACTAGCACTCGATGCTCTAAAAGGCAGATCTGGGGGCATGCGCTGATGCGGATTGCAGACTGGTTGCGTTGGATAGGCAAAACACTTGCCGTCGTCAGTGCGATCGGCGTCATCGCTAACTCGGTCTTCCAATACGCTGGTGTATATTCAAATTGTTATTGCAATGCGCGGTTGGACGTGCTGGGTACTTATGCATTCGACGTTTACAATCCAAATGCGAGCGATATTGAACTAGCGAGGAAGGCTTGGATAGGCGGGTTTGTATTCGCCGCGTTCTGTTGTTCTGTATACGTGGTTTCGATGTATCTTGTGCGAGATTCGTTGTCCATCTAGTTTCATGTGTAGCATACTCGTCGATAAATTCTAACGCAAAATTTTTGTTAGGCCACACTAGATGCTCCGAGTGTTCGGAGCCCACTGCGCCGATTTTTACGCCCTTCGGGTGGTACCTTTGTCCCATCCTTGCCGTCTTGCTCACCACTCTCGAGCGCGTGTTCTCCCCCCTGCGCACAATTTAGGAGTGTCATACGACGAGTGTAAGTCAATCCCACCTACGCCCACAATCTAGAACGGTTCGTTCACTCACAAGTGACACCAGACCGATGCCGTGCGATATCATCTAGATGTAGACTTTGAATTAGCTGGGCACAGAGAAGTTGGCAACATCAGGAATTTTACAAAAATCTATTTTAGCTAATTTCAACTAATCTCAGCTACTTTTGACTAATTTCACTCAAAATTAGCTACAATTAGCCAATATTAGTCAACATTAGTTGAAATTAGTTGAAATTAGATTTTTGTAAAATTCCTGATGAAGGCTCGCGTGCTAACGTTGCAGTGAACTCGTTGTATTTCTCGGGTTGTTGGGCTGATAGCGCTGGCAGCCTGGGTGTACACCAGTGCACGCCTCTCTTTCTCCAACCTCGTCTGCCACAGGATTTCAAGAGTGGTATGCTGGTCCGCTGCCAACCTGAATGTAGACCGGAATATGGCCCGCTCGACCACCGCCATTCTTTTTTTCCTCTTTGTATTCCGCAGGTCCCTTGCGTAGATTGCTTCCAATGGCCCCGTAGTACTTTAAGGCACCGGCGGGCCACCCGTTCGATCGTCGGATGGGTTGTCTATGTGAGTTAGTATCAGTATCTCGAGTACAAGTTTCTTTTCCACCGAGTTGACGTCCTTGTAGCCCTGAGTCGGTTGTCGACCGCACGTCCCTTTACTGTGACAAGTGACACAGAGGGTTGAACACATAATTCGACACAAACTCTGACATGAGCGGATGATTAGACGACTGTGCATGAACAGCCGGGGTCACACGAGTCTCCCTGCTTATCAGGAACGACTATGGATAGCACTCGTTCAGGTGCTCTTGTCTAATCATTATCAAAGCTACGGGCCTTGCGAGCGGCTACAAACGTTGGGTCATCGAGGATTCGTCGTTATGCATGGCTATCTCGTGCTGGCCCAAATATCTCTCCGTCATTTATATCCTTTGTTTAAATTCCTCCTTCCCCCCTTTTTTTCGTAAAGTAAGTTTTATTTTCGTGCTCCAATACTCATGTGTCTGCACAGGGAAAATGCTCCACAAAAGCGGATAATCTGAAATAAACAGGAAATTTTTTAATCGTTTTTCTTTTCCTTCGGGTAAGATTCCTTGACGCCTCGCTTACCCTAGGTCTGGCCGTTTATCCGGGTTAACTTAAATCGTTCCTTTGTCTCCTTTTCGCTCAATTGCGGTGCGTGCCCGACTTCTTTTTCCAGCAGGAAGAAAAAGCAAAAGAATGTAACTTCCGAAGGCCAAAAACCGAAACATTCAAAATCTCTTTCTTTCGGTATATCGTTGATGCAAGTTAACTGGAGTCTGAGGAAATCAGGTGCGCTACCTCGATCCTGACGGCCTGTCTTCCGCTATCACTAGTTACTCCTCGGTGTGGTCTGAATTATGTGACACAAATATACAATATAGGAAAGTTTAAAAAGCACAAAAATCAGAAAATTTGCGACAACAAACGGGGTGGTGCACATCAGGCGATCCATCGACAACACGTGTGCGCGCTTGTGAGCCACCAAGATTCGACGCCAGCCACTCTCAGCGTTTTCCTCGCGATCTCCTCGGATGCACCTTTCGATTTACGTCGATTTCGTGTATGGCGGAAATTTTTGTGCATGCGTCGGTCTACTTCATTTCCGAATCGGCTCCAGGAGCGTTTTTTCGTGCTCGACTCTCGGCTCCCGTATACGTGGTGAGAGTTCATCAACCAAAGGCTGGAATTGGACTACACCTACGCATGTCGATCAAGGGAATGGTGACACATTCCCTCGATAGTAGCCGATGACAGCCATTTCGCAGCGCCCGATTAAAATATAAACCCACTTTGCAATGTTCACAACCGACGAGAGGCATTGCAAATTTTATCGATTAGATTTTGGTGTAACAAGTCCGCAAAAGCGATGCCCAATATATCAATCACTTACCACACGTCACCTTCGTCACCAACTCAAGTTCCTATTCGATACAAACCAGGTTGTTCTGGGTCCAAAGGGGCATGCATGTGCGAGAGCCGAGAGCCGAGAGCCAACCAAAACCTGTACTCACATCGCGCGCAAACCGACACTATAATGCTACTTGATTGGCAGACAATCCAAAGCCAGTGACCAGAGGTTTATGATGAATAGTCTAAACTTACTGCAACTTTTGAAGCGCCGAGCCCAAATCCCAGAATAACTGCTTGCTCACCGGGCTATGGGAGAGCACAGCGAGAGTCGCGTTCAATCAGTTCGCACCAGGACCGTCTTAGACAACGCCCACGTTGTGTAGTTGAACGCATCGGTCGATGCAGGGGTATTGCATTTCAGGGAGTTGCTGCACCCCACCTCGCCGCTTTTGTCGCTGGAACAGACGTCTGGCCTGGGCTGTATATTCCTGATGTGTTGATTCCATCCGGTAAATGCTGAGCCCACGGATTAAGTCACGTGCACTGCGCACGGACCATTTCGAAAACGTATATATTCCCGAGTCGCGGATTGGTTGATTCCTTAGAACATACTCAGCTAGGATCTATTTTATAGAAACTAACTCGAGTCTCGCATGTTTACACATGCCACATCCTTCAAATCCGTTCGATGACAACTGCGCTCGCTCGTTCGACAGAGAACATGGTCTCTCACTCAGTGGGGATCTCGAGGACGTTTGGTTCTGTGTTTTGCCGGGCTGCTTGCGGTTCGGTGAACTGGAGCCAGCGAGTTGAGCGTCTGTCTGATGGATTCTCCGTAGTTTGTTGTATTTCATAGTTGTTCAAATGCCATTGAGTGTAACCTGTGCATAACTTCTGATGACTGAAAAACTCGCCTATGGTTTGGGCTGGTAAGAGCACGAGAGGGGGAGCAAGGATTGGATTTAACTTTAACTGGTGGCAGTGGCATGGATTGATTACGAATTCACGTGACCGCGTCTTGGTTCGTGTTGATCGCGAACTTGACTTTGAATAACGACGACCACAAGATGCTCAGCGCACAACTCGCCGGGCTGCCTTTTGACACAGACAGAGGCATCTCCATGAAGACACCTGGCCGTGCGCTCACAAAGACGCGGAATGGCCTGCAAGAGAACGCGGTCCGTAATGCCCCCTTGACCATCACCGGCAAGGGGAGAAAGGTCATCCAGAGCACACCGCTGCAGTTAAAGACCTTGAGCGAGTACTTTTTTCTATTGCTTGCACCGTCGTTGACGCTTCAAAACAGAAACAGACCGTATCTTGATCGACTCCCCGAGCAAGCAGGTCGGCCCTTCCAAGCCAAAGGAGACACTTGCCATCCGTCCACTCGGCGATAAGACACCTTTTCCAAACCGCACTGCCAACCAACCGTTTGCCAATGGTGCAAAGATCGCTAAGTCTGGATTGCCTGATGGTTCACTTCGCCCGAGCTCCGCACGCAAACATGATCGCTTGCCTCGTAGTTCAGGCAAGGCATTTGAAACCCCCATCACCAACGGAAAACATTGGGACGTGAGCGACACTGAAATTGAACTCGATGCACCCGTTGAAAACAAATCAATCGGAGAAGAAACTTGTGATGAAATTGAGTATATGCCACCGAAGATTGAGGGTGAGTGCTTGATCAAATTCAGTGTCCCCTGGGCGCTCAGGACCCGTAGACATTCCATATGAACCCCCGTTCGAAATGCCAAACTACAGGGAGGTCGGTAAAACACTGATGGCTCTCATCCGGTCATACACTCTCGAGGATGATCTGCCAAGCAATGACATGACCTTTACCGTGGATGCATCCGAAAGTAATTTTTTCACGCCCCCCACTCTTCCTCAAGAAGATATTCGTGAGTTCCACAGATGCTCCAGTATCACCAGATTTATTCAATGCCTTTGGACCGCCACAGAAGATGACAGTCCGTTTGCACGGGTGAAACCGCAAGCCAAACCGCCGCCCTCGACGACTTTAAAGCCAAGGTCTACTTCAACGAGTAAGCCCGCCCCGCGTCCAGCAGTAAAGCGAACCACGTCAGCCACCCGCGCAACGACTCTAGCCAACTCGCGGATAACCCCCGCTGTCCGGCGACCCCCTGATACATCAAGTACGCGTCCTCCAACGACCGCGGCACAGAAATCTGTCTCCCAACCCGTGACCCGCGCTCCCACGTCTCAATCAACGGTACGAGCTCCCATCACCCGAGCTACCACGCGAGCTCGCTCGACGCCCCCCGTACGTAACGGGGTCGCCCACCCTCCCCGTGCACCGCCTGTCCCGCGACCGACGGCCAAGCCCGCGGCGTCATCTACCGCGGCCGCGGCACCCCCCAAAGGTAAACCAGCCCCAACCCAACCTAGCGCACCCTCCGCCATGAGGAACCGCGTCCTCTCATCCGACGCCTCCCTCAACACCACACGTCCAAGGTCCGGTACGATCACCAAGGCCGCGTTCGAGTCCAACACGCACGTGATCATCCACATCCGAAACAATAGTTTGGAAGATGTGAAGAAGGACCTCGAGGGCCTGGTCGTGTTTGAGGATGCGTTTGATGACGAAGACGGGTTCCGGTTTGATGTGTGAGGGTTTGCCTGTGACCCACGGTATGGACATATTGCGGACATTTGCAGTTACCCGGCCTCGTTTCAACTCTAGCATTTTTTTTCTCCTTTTTCACTTGTCGCATTTGTCATATAGGACGTGTTGCAGTGTGATAGCACAGCAGTAGGGTGACACCGTCATGCTCGTAAATGTATTTATGGTGCTTCAAGAAAAGAGACAACAGGCGTGCATCACTCGAGCCCTGGTCGCTGCTTCCATCAGATCTCTGTTATACGAATACAGCAGGATATCAAGCTACAACGAAAAGACGTCGTCCGCTACGACGAGCGCGTTCAAGAACCCCATATCCCAATCAGGATCCTCCTGATCCCACGTCCCACTTAGCCCTGCAACCGACATCTTGTACCGCAAGAAGTCCCTCGCCGACTCTGCCACGAGCCGCACCTCAGGGCGGTGTGCCCACAGGCTCTCCACAAACCCCCACATATCATCGTCCAGCCCGAGCGTCTGGACCCGTGTGTCGATCGGTCGCTGTGGTCTGCCACCACTCAGCAACATCTGACTGCGCACCGTCGGGTTGTTCCCGCGGAACGGCGGACCGCCAGTATACGTCTGCAACGAAAAGAAATATGAGCACCCAGCGAGCGAGCGAGTTTTACGCCGTCCGGTTTCTGACCTCGTACGCGATGCACCCAAAGGCGAACATGTCACATCGTCGGCGGTCCAGCTGTGCGAGGCGTGCTGGGCCGTCGGGGTCTTGCCACAGCGACATGAGCTCGGGTGCCATGTACCCTGCGGTACCGTAGATGCCCTCCGCGGTCGTCGGCACGGAGACTTGTTCATCGTGAACGGTAGTCAGACCAAAGTCCGCCAGACATGCCCGCCCGGACGCAGCGACGAAAATGTTGAGCTGCGGACGATGAGTGCCCCCAAATACGTCGTCCGAGATCGATATGGACTTACGCTCTTGAGATCACCATGGACAATGGTAGGTTGCATGGTATGCAAATATTCCAACCCACTTGCAATGTCGTGTAACTAGTTAAAGTCAGTCAGACATTCCTTGCCGTAGCTGGTATGCGCACCAATGGCAAACGTGGTACATCCGCGTTGTGAGATAGATACACTGACAGGTTTCCATTCGTCATCCATGGAGAAACCAGGCAAGTTCTTTGCAACGCGCCGTCCAGAACGCTGGTAACACCATAAAATGGAAGACAATTCTTGTGATGTACGTTTCTCCATACTACAGCCTCTTGGCAGAAATGCTTTGTTTTCTCAAATGTCAGCAAACCCCCTTGCTGGACGCGAGACGCCTTGCCTTTAAATAGGTATCAGTGGAACGCCCCGCCGCCTGTAACTCCTTCAATGCGACAACCCTCCCAGATAGCTCTCCCCGGAAGATTGTACCGAAACCGCCTCGATCGTCCGTACTTGTGATTTGATCAACCCCAGTGATGTTCAATGATCGGGGGTACAGGCGAGACTTCCTAGACAATCTGACAACTGCGTCCAAAAACCGGCGTTTATACCATTCATCAAGGTGGATGGATTGAACATCTATCAACTACACCCAAGGTTGGTTTAATAAAGACTTTGACAGAAAGGCGAACCTCACCTCTTGAAGTAAATCCAACATCTCCTGCGCCTGGTTGTCCTTCATGGCATAGAATGAATGTACATGATTTTGATCAGTGGAGTAAATGATCAACAACGCAGCCAGGCCATGAATGTCCAGCTGGTGAAGTCTCGTGCTGTCCAAGAGCTGTTGGTTGCAGTTATGGTGCATGACCTGTGCCTTTGACTGTCATCAGGGAAAAAGAAATATCCAGTCATAATGTGTTACCTGTTTCAAGAAGCTGGTAAGATCCGCTTTAATAGTTTGGTAATTGATGAGACACCACTCTTCTTCCTTGTCAATCCACTCCTGCATCATGAGTAGGAACAAGTCTAACAAGCTTCAAGACCACAATGAGATCACCCCGCAAAACGTGCATACAAGTCGGATACACACTCTGGTTTGTCCGACACACACAACTTCAAGTGCGTGAAGATATACGCGCTCAGGCACTTGACCAGCGTCAGAAAGACATCCTCATGAACGAGATATCGTACACACCGCAAACGCAGGCATTTTCCGAATAAGATCATTACACCTTTCTCGGTCCTCGTTTGGCAGTTCCTGGAATTCGGCCACAAATTCCTGGATATCATACTTGGTCGCCTTTTGGAGCGACCGCGCGGCGACGCGAGGCTTGTCGGAACGGTCGACGCGGAACGAAGACACGTCATCCGCAGTGACGGACCGAGAGCTCTGGGTGACAGCAAACTTGTTCTGCTCTTTCCATACTGAAAACGTCGTGCTCATCTTGGCCGAATCGGTGGCGCTCCCTTGGAGGGTGACCGAGGACGCGGTCGCGGAGGAAGGTGATTTGGGCGATTTGGGTCCAGCAGCCTGCGCCGGTCGTCGTCGATGAAACATTGCATACTGATATTCATAGTGTTGTTTGGCCCTGCTCAGCTCCTGTACGGTGGGTACGGCGTGCTTCTCTCTGATGTGGGGCTGATACAGGTCCTGTTGGACGAGTTCATTGCAATAGACGCAGCGAATGTTGGTCATGTCGTGAGTTTTAAGGGCTATGGGTATCTGTTGGACGTATGTGCATGGGGAGACGAGACGCATGAAGTAGCGGCACTCACCTTGCGTCTAGATGAAAGATGGATTGGGCCAGTGTAGGTATCTCAACAAGCAGATGGAGGACAAAGTTTATTACCGTGGTAGACCTGTGGCTCAATAAAATTGGCCCGCAGTCATACTACCAGGTTTCTTTCAGGACAAAGGTCCCTTGGAGAGGTTGATCTGACATATCTCACCTTCAGCTTGTGTGTGTGGCTACAACTTGTCAATCGTCAATCATTATCGGAAGTTGCCGAACCGCAACTACAACACCAAACAAAGGCTGAAAACAAACATTCCACATCCGTGTTTTTTGCTCTTTCACTTGCCGGAGTCCTTATCACTCTTCTGTCCATCGTCCAGGACGAAAAAGTCATTATAATCCGGCACAGAACGAGCGCTTCGCTTTCGCTAGCTGCTCTACGCTTTTTGCCACATGCAACGAGCTATGATGGTCATCTAGATAGTGGTGCAAGCTACATGTACAATGGACAATAACAATGACATTAAATTTCTTCTCCGCAATGGCAGTCACAATCAGCAATCGGACATATGCCATGTGCACGACCCCCTTCCTCGCCGAAAAACCAGTCGAGAATATGTGACGCATGTCCGCCATGTCTGCACGTCTGGCAAATAATGATAGCGTCTTCAATCGTATCTGCACGTGTTGTGTTTTAACATTACCTCCGTGCAGCAACGGCAACGGAAACAAATCATTTTTGGTCGTACCTTTGAACACAGCCAACGTGTTTTGGAGTTCAGCGTTGCGATTCGTATCTGGCATCATGCTCAGTGTCATCAAACACACGGAGCAACGCGGAAGTGCGCGATTGCAATTCGGGCAAGCGGTAGGCTGATCCCTTCAGTAAGGAAAAAAGACATCATCATGATCGCGTGTTTTACTCACCCGGTTTTTGTTCGTCGCATCAGAGACAGCAGGTGACATTGGTTTAGAACAGTAGTTGCATCGTATGAGTACGTGTTTCGGGGCCCATTCAAAAGGCGGCAAGTCGCCGTTCTGCACAGCTTCCTGAAGGATCTCTCCGCGTTCTATATCAAAGCTGACTCTGTGGTGGAACAGCCGAAATCCGTCGAGCAAATCCCGATATGCTTCCACCCATCGCTCGGCCCTCATATCGGGAAATTTTGCCGGAGAGACGTAGGCCGAGATGATAGCCGCAGTCTGGATATCCCCCGTCCGGTCAACATAATTTTGTAGGATGTTCATACCGGGTGGGGTAAGCCCAGTAATGATAAGACCTTCAATGTCCCCTTTGGTGGACGCTCTTTCGACGGTGCGGTGAAGGTACAATGATAACGCCCTGTCCTCGAGAAATTGGAAAGCAATGGCGAGACGCTCCCGCAGAGGAAGCGCTTCCTCCTCGAGCACCTCAGACCAGTCTTTTGACGTTAGTTGTGTCAACATGGCACGGAAATATGGATCCTGGAGTCGGACGATCAAACGCTCAGAATGGTCCCGCAACTCATTGCTTGTCGTGTTCCCCGGAACCAGTGCAGCAAGTGTCCCGCTCATCAGATGGTGCATCTCATCTGACCCAAGACGTAGGTAAGCGAAATAGACTCGGACATCACTCTCGAAAGCGCACCTTTGCTGCGCATGAGCAGCTCGAGTGCTCTTGTGTACTGTCTAGTGAATACCAACCAACAAGCGGCACGAGATTGTTGCCCGTCTTTCTCCCATCTGCACAATCTGCTAAGACACAGTGAATGATGGTCAACATAGATTCATACTTTCTAATCGCATCCGAAAGTTCATTGCTTCCCAAGTACCACCCACATAATCGGAGAGCTAGTTCTCGTTGTGACGACTTGTTTGTCCGTAGAGCCGAAGACCAGGATTGCTTTTCTACACCCTGTCGAGAAAGTATCACAGAAATGGCCGCCTGAAAGTCTCCATAGGATAAATCTTCAAACGACTGAGATGAAGAAGAGGGCAGAACAAGTGACGACACAGAGCTCGAATCAAAAGCAGGTGGCGCCAAATGTGAATCGCTCGGTTGGGTTGAATCCTTGGTTTCCGACGATTGAGGCAGAGCTTGGAAGCCTTCCCATATCCCCATCAGCCCCTGATTTGAAAAATCATACCCATGTATCCTCGACGTGGGAATACACACAATTTCTCTCGAATCTACAGAAACAAACAATAAACGCATCAAGAAGAATCAAATAGTCAGACATACGGTGTATCCACTTCCAAAGCGTAGATAGGGTCTCTGATAAATAAAGATCATCTTGAACCATATTGGCATTATGAGAAATCTGAGGAAAGTGGGTCATACGTCAATCAGCATCAGCGGACAAAGACATATTCACGCTTTTAATCCCATAGCCGCGAATTACCCTGCGTTTCATCACCATGGAAATATCGTCTTCGACAATCTGGTGAGCCGTGCGCAAGGAATGTTTCTTGCCCTTGGGTGCACTGGATTTGTCGACCTGTATACTCAAAGCCTTCTTCTTCGCCTCTTCGTTGCTTACTGCACGCCGGCCTGGTTGTTCAGATGTTCGCTCCGCGGTTAACGATGCATCACCCCGTACGCCCGGCGGCTCCAGGGGATAATGACGAAATGATGCTGGGCTAAACGTCCGCGACTTGGGTTGTTTCCCGTACCCTAGGCTCCCCTGGTTGCTAGATGGCAGCTCATCATCGGCCCGACTGTCCCCCGTGAATTCAGAATTGTCCACCTTGGGCCGTCCAACTGGCACGGATTGGTCATCTGTAGTGTTGGATACATCCCAGGGTTGTTGGGGAATTTCTCCATCTCGAAACCCAGGGACAAATTTGTGTGACCTTCCAACGCCGAACGCGAGATCTCCGCGAGCGCTCCAGGCAAGCTGCTTCGGTGCATCGTAAACAGCATATAATTCCAAGTCATTGTCCTTGTTGACAACCATGACTTCGGATGTCAAGGAGGACAGACGCGTGTAAGGTACAAGCGTGAATGATGCGAGAGGTCGACCAAAGCGTTTCGCTGTTGCCATGTAAGCTGCCTACACGTTGGCTACCGACGGGTATCAAATGCTTACTGCGGCGGGTGTCGGCGAGAACCAATACAGAAGGTTCTTGTAGTTCGGATGGGGTTTGCCTTATGCCAGGAGCAGAAGTAGCCCATGACAGATTGGTCCAGGACCTTCGAGGTACCCGTGAATACAGCGAGTCCCTTGAGCGATCTCCGTCGGATGCTCCATCGGTAGCTTGAGCGCTTTGGAGATCCCAGAATCGCACATGCGTCGCATCTTTTTCCATCGTTGCTAACTGCCCCCTACGAGTGCTGGAGAATTCAATGCGGTGTATGATAGAACCGGGACGAGGTCGCGCGCCGTCAGCAGCGGCCTCTTTCTCGGAAAACGAAAGAACGGGGCTTGACAGCCTCCGTACATCCCATATCGTAACGGTTGCATCTCCACAGCATGCTATCTGGTTAGCGTCGCTAGAATTTGTGGCTATTCCCGAAACTTTGCTGGCCACATTTATTGCGGGCGGGGACGGAGTGCGCAGGTCGAATAAGCGTAGCCATCGGGAAGATATGCCAGCCAACAAGAGGTAGGTGGATTGTGGCAAGAAAGCCAATGCTGAGACAACCTCTGTCTGAGCGTGCTGTTGTAGAACGCGTGGGTCGGCCCGTGGACCGATGTCTGCTCTGGCCACCCGAGGATGCGGCCGGGCCAAACTCGCTTCCTCAGAATGACCGTCGTTTGTCACTGACAGAGTTGGAGTGGAGGACTGAACGTCCCAAATGGTGAGACTAGAATCACCGCGAACTTTGTCAAGGCCCACTGCAAGGTAATTTGGATCAGCCGCACAGAAGGCCAAGGCATTACACGAGCGCGAGTTGCGCGCGGTAAGGGAAACGACAGGCCCACTGGACAAGATGCCATTGCGGGCTGCCTTTGTTGCTTCGAGGCGAATGAGATCGACACGCCCAGAAGTGAGTCCGATGGCAAAGAGATCATCGAAGGAGGGGTCCGGCGACCACGCAAAGCACTGGCTATAATTGTCACATCCCGGGATGTAGGATTCTGACGGGCTATAATGCTACTCACCTTCATGAATGAAAGGTCACTTTGCGAGCTTAAATGTCGTATTTCTGAACGATCCGCCACCCACTCGTACATCGACATCTGAGAGCCTCCACCGACCACAAACTTGGGCTGTCGCCTTGGATGCCATACTAGATATTTTTCTGCTTGGGCTGTTGTGACCATTTCTCCAGACGGAGTAAACAGGTTCGCTGTCGTCAACGATTGGAGCAGATTCGAACACCGCCACGCTTGACTTGTCTAAACCATCCGTCCATCCATCCAACGCAAGCAAGCCATCAGCCCGATGAGATACAATCGTTCAGTTCAGTTCACACTGTTTGTCAGTTGAAATTTTTGAGGCTGTACTGCATCTATCTCGCCGATTAGATCTGGTGGGGGCCGGCCGCCACTATTGTATCTCCCAGGAACTTAACTCCCTTTACCCAGGAACAAGCAGATGCGGTACTTCATTCTTGTCTAGTGCGAATTACGGCGCTTGCAGGGGACCGCAGGCCAGGGTCATGTTTTGGTGGTGGATCCAAACGCATGCGTGTCACCATACCGCCGACATCAGCGGAAGGTGAATTGGACACGCAAGCTATAAGACTCGCAATTAAATGTCCATTTGTGTTTGTGATGCAATGCGTAAAGGCCATTCGGACGCCTGAGCGGTCCAAACTAACCATCTAATCATTTTCCGCAAAACCGTGACTGGGAACTAATAATCGTAGAGGTGTGTATTTGGAAAACTATCCACCCAAGTCACCCGGGTGAAATCTGTTTCATGCTGACCGACACTGCCTGGTTTCAAATGCAGACGCACTTGCGGGATCTCGCTGGCAGGGTCACGAGGCGACATCCAACTTAGTTGGTCTACCGTCGCTCGTCATATAACTCACCGTCACCGCGCATGATGATTGCTCTGGTTGCCTTCATTCTGCACTGTATTTCTAGTACAGACTCAGTCGCGGTGTGCACATGATCGGCGCTTTCATCGGCACTTTTAATATCATCCCCGGCCGCCGCACAAGGTCCATCGTCAACACGAGATCAAAGGTGGATAACTGACACTCGTGTCTTTCATTTGTGACGTGGCATCTAGGCACCCAAAATGCTCCTTTAATGTAGGAAATTCTCTCTGCCCGGGTGTCGAGTGACGTCGAGGCAGCGATCCTTGAAGAAATAGCCGAGTACGTGTCACAGAAAACAACATTTTTGTGCAGCTATCTCTAAATTTGGTTCCGTTTCTGATTGACATCGCGAGCCCGGCTTTGTTTCTGTTGCGTTTTCTTCGAAAAAGCTGAGTTAACCGCATGGCGAGATGATGACTCAGCGCGGTAAAGGAGATCTCCAGGGAAAGTCATGTGGACATGACAATGTGATACGATACGGAACGTACGGTGCGGGAAGGCTATGCACTGCGAAGCGGTGTCGTCGAGAAGGTGATAGCTGTGGAGCCGGAACTGCATACTTGGACAAAGGTGGTGCCATCGGATATGGAGGCAAGCCTAGTGGGCCGTCTTTCGGAAAAACTATCCCAGGCGTGTGCTCAGCTGTATCGCCTTTTTGATTTCTCTACAGCGAATTGGCAAGAGACTCCGACAGCGCCCGAAATGACATCGAAAATGGAGACAAAGTGCTGACACGGATGACAGTTGGATTTATGGAATCTGCTGGGTCTGCTGTAATTCGGCTCAGCCAGGGACGAGTGGCAGTTGTAACACTTGCCTAAATTACCGAAAAGTTTGATGGCAGTACGACTTGATCAGCTTCTTCGCCCCGCCTGTACATACGTGGGATTCTAAAAGTCGGGAATGCAATTAAGACGTTGTGCTCGAGCGTTTACCATCCCGACCGTCAGCGCTGCTCACCGGTCATGAACAAACGAGTTGGTCACGCGTATTCTTCCTCAGAACCAATCCTACTTCAGTCCATAGGAGGAACCTCAAAGGCCTCCCCGTATTACGACGAAAACGCCGCCCGTATCAGCCAGAAAATAGACGAGGAACTTAGGGTGGGCACTCCCCTCGTCTTACTCCCTCGCGTTCTCCCTCACCACCTCCTCTAGCGAGAATGGGCACGGGTCAAAGACTCACAGAGAAAACAAGTCAAGGGTACCGTCATCGATCTCCATTATCCATCCACCTCCCCCTCATTTCACTTGAATTTCAGTCATGCTCCTCGGTCAAGCCGAGTCTGGAAAATCGACTCTACAGAAGCAGTTCCAGCTGTATTATGCCCACCAGACCCTCGAACACGAACGTCCGTCATGGAGACCCGTCGTCTACTTCAACATCATCAAGGCCGTGCGGATGATCCTCGACGAGCTCGATTTCGAACTTGCAAACATCGGCGCTGACGATTCAACAGAGGGTCAGGCCGTCGCACATGCCCTTGCGCCACTTGGTAATGTCGGTGGCGACGTGTCACAACTGAGGTCAAAACTAGTCGCCCTTATCTCCATGGAGGACTCTCTCGCGACTGAACTCAGTGGGGGTATCTCGGTTACCGGTGGTAGGACAGGTGTTTATGTTCGGGCGGGATGGCAGGCCCTTGTCACCCCACTATCTCCCAACCGCAGCAGGGCGGTCCCAGCGACTGGTGGTCAACCCCCCGCCATTGCCCATGTCACCAACCTCGCGTCAAGAACGCTCAACGCCACTCAAAACGAAGTCGACGAGCTCTGGAAACACCCTGCTGTCCGGATACTGTTGAACAACCGAAGAGTACGACTCGACGAGTCGGCGCCATTGTGGGTCGTATACTCCGCATGTCTTGACTACCACTCACTTTGACTCAGTTTCTTGGATAGCGTGAAACGAATCGCACAACCAGATTATTTACCAACTACAGGTTAAGGTGGCTCTTCAAATCCTTGGATCTCTGTTGACCCAGCAGATACAGCTGATTTACTCAATGTTCGCCTTCAAACATTGGGTGTTGCTGAGCACTCGTTCGATGTTGAACTCTGTGGTTCTCGATACAACTGGCTGATGTATGACGTTGGCGGTGCAGTGAGTATTGGTCTTTAATGGCTCGTCGCGGTTTTTGATCTCTGTCCTCTACTCAGCGTGGTCAGGCAAGTCAACCCAATGTTATGTCGTTGGCTACATCTCATCCTCTCATCTGGTCACTAGAGACATGCTTGGGTGCCCTACTTTGATGATGGTATGTGTTCTATTCTGTTCCATTCTGTACTGTTCTGCTCTGCCAAGTGGCAACAGCACAGCATCTGTCGTTACGCCCATAACCCATGCCTTATATCGTTTTGCTTCTTGTAGCGACGGCGATCATCTTTCTGGCTCCCATCAGCGCGTTTGATCAGGTAAGAGTGCATTTTATCTTTGTTGTGGTTAGCACAAATACACTGCCTTGTGCTAAATCCATATACAGTATCTCGAAGAGGATTCCCGAACGAACAGGGTGGACGATTCGCTTCAGCTTTTCACAGCCATATGCTCCAACAAACTTTTGAAGAATTCCCATTTAGTGCTTTTGCTCAACAAGGTAGTCGCTTGACAGGTCTTGGTTACGTTTCCATTTATCTTTGTTTCGGCATAGACCGACCTTCTAAGGAAAAAACTAGAGGCTGGCGCCAAAGTCCGCAAATAGTACGTTATATTTCTTCTGATTATTTGGTAGCATTTACCCGAAACCCTTCCTATCGCACAGCATCACATCTTATGGCGATCGCCCGAATACATATGCCGATGTATCGGAATATTTCCGCGCCCACTTTATCCAGGTGCACAGGCGCCATGATATCGGTCGTAGAGCGTTGTATGCAGTAAGTAGTTTTCCCTCCTTATCTGCGAAAGATATCGATCGGATTCCTTTTAGCATTTCACATCTATGCTTGTACGTGCTGTTGACTTCTCGTGCTCAGGCGTAAGCTGACTTTTCATAGGATATTCGCGCCACTCAAGCTATCATTGTTAATGGTGAGATTTATTTTCTCTCTAATTACGGACTGTGGACCTGACCTTGGACGGAACATAGTCGGGGAGGCTATCATCCGTTCGCATATTGCGCGGACTGGTCTTGCCTAAGTAGATGATCATCTTCCGTGTTGCTGGTTTCCATCGAAATGGATATTTGGCTGTACACTCAGTGAACTTTACTGTTTTCCAATCATTTAGTACCCCTGCCACTGATAACCCTTCGTTTCGATACCTCCCCCATATTTTCTCATGGATGCCTTTGTCTAGTAGCCCAACCCCACCATGCTGTAGGAGTATTAATACACATTTTCTTTCATATTCATATTCTTTCATATTATATAATATGAAAGTACTCATCACATGACCTGGGTGAAGTTATCACCGCATGTTAAGCTGGTAGCCAGGACATTTGGATTACTACCAATCACTTTTTATCTTTACCCAGTGCTACCCAATGTCGACGAATGGGTTAAAAGCAATAGCCCAGGTGCCGACTGCGGCAGATTTTTTGGACATCGTTCTGTCCAAGACCCAGCGAAAAACACCAACTGTATGCTCCGTATTGAGTCAGCAATCCGGTGATTGACAATGGTCTAGGTGATCCACAAAAACTTCAAAATCAGTCGCATACGAAATTTCTATATGCGAAAGGTCAAATTTACGCAAGATTCTTTTGACGAGAAGCTTGGTGCTATTCTGTCTGAATTCCCGATCCTCGATGTATGTAGGTCCGCATATTGGTCCAGCTGCAGCAACGGACGTTCTCCCATAGGACCTCCACCCCTTTCTTTCGTCTTTGATGAATGTGCTCTACGACAAGAATCACTATAAGCTCGCTCTCGGACAGCTTCGAACTGCCCGACATCTGATCGACCAAATAGCCAAGGACTATGTGCGCTTGCTCAAATTCGGGGATAGCTTGTACCGATGCAAACAACTCAAAACGGCCGCGCTGGGCCGGTGAGTCGTTTGCCAACATTCGCGTTTCCTTGTTGGTTGACACTGCTCTGATAAGAATGGCTACCGTTATGCGGAGGCAAAAAGATCCTTTGGCGTACCTCGAACAAGTCCGACAACACATTTCCCGTCTCCCTTCGATAGATCCAAATACACGGACCCTCCTCATTTGCGGCTATCCGAACGTTGGAAAATCTTCCTTCATAAACAAGGTCACCCGGGCGGACGTTGACGTCCAGCCGTATGCATTCACCACAAAATCACTTTTTGTTGGCCATCTGGACTATAGATATCTGCGATGGCAAGTTATTGATACTCCAGGTATATTGGATCATCCACTCGAAGAGATGAATACGATCGAGATGCAAAGTATCACTGCGCTGGCACATCTAAAGAGTTGCATATTGTACTTTATGGACCTGAGTGAACAGTGTGGTTATACAGTGGAAGCACAAGTGAGCTTTTTTAATCGTCATATACACCATCTAATGTAGCTATTCTAGTGTAAACTCTTCCATTCTATCAAACCACTTTTTTCTGGGAAACCGGTCATGCTTGTCATTAATAAAATCGACGTTATGCGTCTCGAGGACGTCTCACCTGAAAACCGAACCCTCGTACAAGAGATCATCGATTCAGAGAACGTGCAATGCATCCAAGTATCATGCTACTCTGAGGAGGGGGTCATGGAACTCAAGAACAAAGCCTGCGATGCCCTTCTTGCTCATCGTGTCGACTCCAAACTCAAGGGAAACAAAATCAACTCTGTCATCAACCGAATCCATGTCGCGCAACCTGTTGCTCGAGATGATGTTGTTCGCGCACCTTTCATCCCGGACGCCGTGAAGGAGCGCAAGAAGTATGACAAGAATGATCCAGACCGGAGGAAGCTTCTTCGTGATGCCGAAGAGGAGGAGGAACGCGAGGGTATTTTCAGTATCAACTTAAAAAGTAGGTCACCGATCTTGGCATCTCGCGGGGGTGATTGTTTTGACCCAATGGCCAATGTTCTTAGCCAACTATCTACTGGCGAATGATGACTGGAAGTTTGATGCTATGCCAGAGATCATGGATGGCAAGAATGTCGCCGACTTCATTGACCCGGATATCGCGGAGAAACTCGAGGCGCTTGAACGTGAAGAAGAAAAGCTCCAAGCAGAGGGGTACTACGACAGTGAAGAGGATATGGTATACAAATTACACTTACCGGTTATGCCGTGTCTTAATTTGGGCTTGCTACAGGTGGATTCCCAGGACGAGCGCGAAGAAGCTGAAGCGCAGAAGGCGCTTACACACAAAATCCGTTCTCAGAGCATTAAAAAGTCTAGGAAGAATCAGGCCCGCCTACCGCGGACGGCTGGCCTCCGGAAACTGAGCGAGCTATCGACAGAGTTGAAGAGGGCTGGTTATGATCCAAGTAGTATAGAGGCGCGCGCAGGGATCTTGGCCAAGGTACAAGCTGCGAAGCGAAAGAGGGCGGAGACGGACGTGGACGTGGACATGGACGATCCCGAAGAGAGTGAAGGAGACGAAGAAGACGATAGAATGGAGGTCGACGGCGAGAAACCACCCTCCAGTAAACGTGTCAAAGGTAATTCCGGAACGGCGATCGCGAAGGGTGCGCGGGCCCCACGAACAAATAGGCAACTTGCTGGTTTGCGAAATGATCAGGTGAATATCCGTTCCCCTACCCGCCCCGATCAGTTTGTAATCTAGTCCATTACCAGCAAGCATCCAAATCCATCAAATTGCGCAACCTGGGCCAACGGGAGCGTAACATGCATGCCAAAGCTGGTGAGAGTGATCGTGCTATTAGGGTCAAAAAGGTGCTTTTCCTTTGCGTCGTGTTGTTTCTTGGCACCTGATGTTGGCCAAACCCAGCCAAGACATTTGTTTGCTGGAAAGCGAAAAGCTGGAAAGACGAGTAGACGTTGACTCGATCTCCTTTCACGTTACCGGTTGCTATTCTGTTGCTTTCTGTAATCCCCAGGTGATATGTCATTGACACTTTCACCGTCTTTCCGCGTGGTGCCTGATAGCCGTTTGACATCGGATATCCCAGGGTGATTTACCCCCAGGTCCCTTCTAGGGACAGCATGAGTAATCCTGGCGGCCTCCGACGGCGGACAATTATGATGCTTGACAAATGACAGTGTTTTTGAAATCTTGGAAAATGGTAATGAATGAAAACATGCATTTTCCCTGGCAACCGGTTCCTCTTTCCGTACGACGTTGGACAAGGATAACCATAATGAAGGGTGGCCGTTGCTGCCAACACCCGAATTCCGGTTCGTGGTGGATAATGTCTATGTACGCAAACATACGAGAGCCTGTGAGGGCGGGGCCCGTTCAACGGCACCCCTGACAGCGTGATGGATATTTGGTGAAAAGGCGGTGAACATCGTTCTGTTCAAACGTTGCTGGAAATTTCCAACAGCGCCGCATAGAAGGTGCGTTTCTCTATCGGACGCCGGACGGTTCCTTGGCAGATTCCACAGGTTTTGACATCACGCTTGTCCTGACATGCTGTATCTACATGGCCTCCTGTAGTGTGGGTTCCCCCACCTCATTTCGGCGTTCATGTAATTCCGGGCCGGGAATATAAAGTGTTCCGGAGAGCTTTGTTCCCTGATTTGTTCGCTGATCATCATGGATCACAAGGGACTCGGCTCATCTAAATCTATCTCGAACACGATAGACATTGAAAGCGAGCAGATTGCAGGGAATCGGAACGAGATGGCCCATGAATGACTTTGGCCAGTTGGTCGGTGCACGAGCTCCTCCTACCCTGATAGTAGCTTTGAGGAAGGGTACATGTTCCACCACGATATCACTTAGACATACACACGCGAGCCTACGAAATAAAGTGGAACCCCGCAAAACTCAGTCTGGGCGTCTAAAACCACCGGCAGGAACAGTTGGGACCGGTCTTAAGCCTGCCGCCAGCGCATTCGCAAGACAGGGAAGTGGTAGGGGCCAGGGGGCCCTTTTTACTCTACTTAGACAGTATTGTCATGAGGAGAGCTCCCTAACGGGGTATAAACGGAGCCCAAAAAATAAGCTTTGGGGGATGCTGTAGAGTCAGGCATATCTTTATGCGTCATATGAGAACTGAGATCTTCCGAGAATCCCTCGATCGGATGTATAATATAATATTAAAAGACGTTGACCAATAGCAGTAAGCACGAAACAAGATTAATTTGTTATCAAAAGCACAGAACAAAAAAGATAAGTAATCTACACTTCAATAAACACAGGGAGATCTAAAGGGGAGTCAGGAATTTCTCGTCATTCTCCTCATGCTTAGCCAAAATGTCACTAGCGAGCCTCAACGCTTCACTGCGGTCAAATCCACACTTGTCTCCCAGGAACCGCGTCAACTCTTCTGTCAAAGCCCTCCGCCCCAGGGGAGTCCGCCTATGGGACATGAGCTTCATGACCCATCCCAACAATACACCAGCTAGATGAGCGAACCATGACGTGCTATGTCCTGGCTTCCATGAGGTCCCAGTAGATATATGGCCCAACAGCATCTCGCGAATCGCAATCTGCGACTTCTCGTATTGGCTCTCGTACACGTCATCCAACCCCCGAGTCGCGGTTACACAGACGTGCGAGCCTGAGTAGAGCTTCGCGGCCTTAAACTGCGCTGCGTTCCTAGTCCACCACCCCTCCATTGGATCTTCGGACTCCATCCCAGTGATGACAAATGCTACAGGGACTTTGTTCTGGCAAAGGACGTCACAGAACAAGTGATAGTTGTTCTTCATAGAGTCAGTAATCCTCCCTCCGCGGATGCAGAAGATGAGAAGGCGGATGCCACCCGTGCGCGAGAGTTGACGGATCAGTAAGTGGGCTTTCTCGATCGCGTTGAAGCAGCCAGTCCTGCTCAAGCTTGGCTCGTTCAGTCCGACGGTATCGAAGAGACGGACGGGATGACTGTGCCCTTGACGGTCGGTGAGATTGACGTCGTACGAAATGGATTCCATCGTGCAACCCTCTGCACCAGACGACACGTTCGCGAGATTTTCACCAGCAATAAGATTGATGACGGAACTCTTCCCTGCCCCTGTCTCTCCGACAATAATCACGTTGGGGGGGTACACCCGTGCAGAAGGAGGAATAAGAGTTTCTGCGGACTGCATCTAGAAAGGATATTCATATCAGATGCAGAATGAACATCAGAGACAAGACTCACTGCTGGCGTAGCCATAACTGGTGTAGCTGTATAACAAGAATGCGATATGCGCTCGAGGAGAGGGCTTCAAGGAGGTGTGTGGGTTTTTGTGTCGAACTTGAAGGACGACGATTCCCGCCATAAGAGTCGGATCAGGTGTAAGAGAAAACGTGAACTCAGCAATTCGGCTATGCTGAACGTGACAGAACGTTATCCATACGATTACTACTTGCTGTTGTTCCGTTATCACTGGAGGGCTCATATTCTGGCGCTCGTGATGGTGATATCGAACAGAGTTTAAACGCTACTGATTGTCCCAACTTGGATAAGTGAAACAATGACGTTGAACGTTTCTTCTAGTGCACGGCCTTCGAACCAGTGTGGTCCACCACGAGGATGATCGAACAGCCTTGTTTCATGAGGCAATTTCCGACACGATCGAATACCATGCTCTACAACAGCGACTCTTGGCTGTAGTCACCTCCGCTTCCCATTGCCCTGTTCCCTCAATGAATCTCGCACCGAACCCACTACACAGGCGCCGGGACCCCCATTAATGAAACGGTGCTGTTACCGCGGTGATTCGCCGTCTGAACTATTTGAAGCGAACAGGAGGTTCGAGGGCGAGGGGACTCGGGGCCGTCGTTCATAACCAAACATCCCTTTCGAATCCGACTATCCTCGATGCAGGTGCTCAGAAAAGTAGATTCCTCGTTTTTACCAATTTTTATACTGTACGCTAACACGCACTGACAGGTGACGGTTCGGCGCCAAAACAGAGCGGTGTGTTCGTAGTTTGCGAGTGCCAGTCCCTCTGACAGACGATACTATTTAGGAAGTCAAAAACATTGTCATTTTCGGG